>VDFB02000009.1:20404375-20444285 GCA_007258455.2 Sequoia sempervirens | reverse complement strand
TATGCCCACTTCTTGCCGATTACCACCACTTACACAGCTACACAGGTAGCAGAGGTCTTCCGTGAGGTATTCAGACTACATGGGTTGCCTCGGAGCATAGTGAGCCACAGGGATAGTTGGTTCTTGAGTCACTTCTGGCAGGAGGTGTTCAGACTCTCTGGGACCGAGCTTACACTGAGCACCAGTTACCACCCGTAGACTGATGGTCAGATGGAGATAGTGAACAAGTGGGTGGAAGGTTACCTTAGGAATTGCATTGCAGGGCAGCAAAAGGCTTGGGTCAAGTGGATTTGGTGCGAGTATTACACACCACATCTACATGACCATTCAGATGTCCCCTTTCATGGCGTTGTACGGTTATGAGGCGCCGAGCTTTCTTGATTTGCTACTGAGTGACAGTAGAGTGCCGAGTGCTGGAGACTTATTGCAGGAGAGTCAGGACACTATGAGGGCTCTCAAGGAGAATATTGCTAAGGCACAGAACCAGCAGAAGCAGTATGCAGATCAGAAGAGGACAGAGAGGTTTTTTGAGGTGGGCGACATGGTTTACCTTATGTTGCAGCCCTACCGTCAGTCTACTCTTAGGAAGAGTGGTTCAGAGAAGCTTAAGCCACGATATTATGGTCCTTTCAGGATCCTGAGGCGTGTTGGAGAGTTGGCTTATGAGCTAGAGCTTCCGGCGGAGAGCAAGGTACACAATGTTTTTCATGTGTCACGTCTCAAGAAGGCGTTGGGACACCGTGTGGTACCTTTAGTAGTTTTACCTCCCTTAGATGATGAGGGAAAGTTGATTTTAGTACCTGAGTCTATCCTGGAGTACTGAGAGAGACAGTTGCGTAGGACGACTATCAGGGAATATTTGGTGAAATGGAGAGATTTGCCAGTGGAGGATGCTACATGGGAGAGCGAGGATATTCTGCAGCATCCGGAGTTGAGATTGCTTGAGGACAAGCAATTTCAGGAGGGGCGGATTGTCATGTCCCCTTCCAGTTGACATCTCTCAGAGCTTATGATTAGCCTATTATGCGACCCTCGTAGGCTAATAGATTGGATAGAGGGTCTTGTTGGAGCTTGGCTTGGTTTCAGATTGTTAGAATTTACCAGTTGGCTTTCATTTGGGGTCAATCGAACAACTTTTGCTCAACTTACTATTTTTAGTAAGTGGTGGGAGCACCCCTGCTATTTTTAGCATTTCAGTCTGGTCACATGGTGAATCAATCATTCAGCACCCAGCTTCAAACGGTTCGTCAATTGGACTGGTAGTGAAGGAGATATTAATATTTATTTGTTAAAATAAATATTATTAAGTTCGAAGCTTATAAAATTAAGTTATAATATTTAATTTATATTATAACTAAAGTGAATCTAATGAAGGGGGCGTACTTCATTAAAAGGGGGCCACTTTTGAAATTCATTATATTTAATTAAGTGGGGCGCCCAACTGGTGATTATTAAATATTTCGGTGATTATTAAATTGAAATATTAAAGTCGAATTTTAATATCATTGGGAAGAGAAAGAAATTCGACCTAATTAAGAAATATAAGAGTTTTCACGGAAAAAGGACAATATTCATTATTGATGAGAAGAATTTTGAGTTTCTTTCTACCAGAGCACGGAAGCCAAGGGTTTCAGTCTCAGAGCATTGGAGAACGAGCCATCTCCAGTGAAAGCAATTTAGAGGTTGTGAAATACCATCCGATTTATTGCCAGCAATCAGATAGCTTCATCCAAAGGTTATCATTGAGCTTAATTATTTCAAGAAATCTACAGGAGTTTTGTTGAGAGATTGTTTTGAATGCATATCCTATTTATGGCGTCCCTTTTCAAGTGTTAGATGCTCACATCCAAGGCCATACGATTTTATGAGCTGCTGGTTGTTGGCCGTACCATCTCCAGAGAGCTGCTGAAAGGCGTGTTTGCATCTTGAGTCAAGCGCTCCACTTCATGGTAGATTTTGTGCACAAACAGGGGCGGCTGAGTATTCTTTGTTGATTCCCATCATCGCACAAAGGGAGAAGCCATTAGGGAGCAGGCCGTACAACTCATTGTGGTCTCCAGGCGTCTTCAGCAATTCCAGAAATCAGAAAAAATGTCTTCAGCAATTCCAGGTTCTTACAGAAAAGAATAAATATTTAGATAGTTGAATATTGCATGCAATGCTTTCTACTTGTATTGCCATCTATTTGCAAAATAATAAAGAGTCATATTCGCCTGGCATCTGAAGTTTATTTCAAATTCTTGTATCTATTTTTCTGTACTGGCATTATTTTCTTTCACTGCAAAAATCAGAAAAATCAGAAATTACCAAAATAAACAAAAAAATCACAGCAAACCATTTCAGAAACCAAACGGAGTTATAAGGAAAGCTAAGGGGTTTCTACATTATGCAAGGACATCTAATGGCTTATAATGCAAAGCCCTTGGTTATTCATATTGCATTTGGCTTTGCTTGGATGAGATTAAGGTTCACAATAAACATCACAAGCTAAAACTCGTGAGATAATGGCCTTATACATTCTCCAAACAGTTCTTGATGCTTTCGTCATAGATCTTTGAACTCCGTTTGTCATCCATGGTGTTGTTAATGTAAGCCAGATCAAACTAGTGACAAGCAAAGATTCTTTACCAACATAGGCTATTCAGTTCTTTTTCGTCACTTTTTAAAGAAAGTTTCTTCATGTAATCACTTGGAGATGTGTTATAGCTAGCGGCATAGGGATAAGGACATAATTCAAATTAGGATGGTATGTCTATATTATACATAAGTTTAGTCACTAGTGGATGTGGGTATAGAGACGGGGATGCCATTCTTCTTCTTAAACTAGAGTTGCCTGTTGATCATGTTTCTTCATCTGATGTAGAAGTTGGACAATTTTCACTCAGCAGGGAGGAAATGGTGAAATTCACCATTGTGTGAAAATGTAAATTAGCTTTTATATATTGCTTACTACTTTTTAACTTTTATCTTGAACTTGGTCTTATCCAGCCAACACACATCCTCATTATTGTATGCTTTTATGTTTTACACTAATGAAGAGTGTAAACATCCCGTTTCATCAGAATTCTCCTTTGCTTTCTGTGCTGTTCTTGTGTGCTTGTTTCTTACTTTATGTTAAGTTCAAAGTGGATTACATCAAAGTCAGAAAAATGATGACATTTTGCAAACAACAAATTATGGATAATTTTTAAAATCTAATCTATTTCATTAGAAAATAAAACACCGCAATCAGAATGCAATACTATAGTAGCGTTGAAGACCCAAGACTGTATTGACTTGCAACTGTACTTTAATGAATTCCAGTAATTTTCTCAAGTTTAAACAAGGGATCTCAAAGGCAATATGAATTGAGATCTAGGAGAAGATACAATGCATTATTGACAAGAAATGAATACTATTTTTTATATAATAATTTTAGACCAAAGCACCAATTTTTTGTTTGTCTTGATTAATATGATGTCTTTAATAAATACACAAATCACTGTATTTTTAATAAATTTGATTTTATCTTGTCACTATGTTTCCAATGCATTAGCTTGAATCCTACAATTAGAGAGTTGAATATCTTGCTGAGGCACGTGAAAGTGTTAAGTTTGATTTCTTTGTTGCTTCTACAAAGTGAACCACTAATTAAACATTGTGTGCATTTTGAATCTTGGGCATGATTTTGGTTCATTCTTGTAGTTCTTTAACATCATTCTTGATCCACTTTCCTAAAAATGTTTGAGGAGTGTGATGATATCCTTGTTTTGGATTTTCACAGGGCTGATTATAGTCCCACCCATGACTTACTAGAACAAGAATTCTCGCTCAAAGGATGTAGGTTTCGGCGCAAAGATCTAGAGGTAACTTTGCTCATGAGAGTATTGGTTTTCAAATATCTTCTAGTCTTCTCAGTTAATTTTGGTCACTTTAGGAACTAATCAAATTTGATTTTAATGCTTGTTGTTTGTTCATTTCAAATTTTTTTTGCAACATGTTTTGATGTCTCTTGATTAGGATAGTCCTTGCAGTATTACATTAACTTGCAGACATGAAGTCATATACTGATAGAACAGGAACTTGTATGATTGAGAATGCCAATTCATCAATTGTGTGTTGTTTATCAAATATAATAGGCTGCCTTATATGTATCTTGGCATCAAATGCAGAAAGGAGAATATTGCATGCATTCCTATGGGTTTCTTCTATATATATGACTGATTAAAATATTGATAATTCCAACTTAGATATAATTAATAAATGAATAATTATTGTGGATGGTCAGAATGAACTTATATCACCTTTAATTGTTAGTACAATTTCCCGTTAAGAAAAGTTTGACCAAATTAAGGCTTCCTTAATCAAGTTACCAATGCAAGAAATAAGTAGAACAATAGTTAAAGTGAAAAGATACAATACTGTTATGATGTTAATATATTTGTAGACCTGTCGCTTAAATGTTTAGAGGTATTATTAACCTCAATTTCCAAGATTGTTCAGAACTAAACAAAGCGCCTTGTTTCCAACCTCCTTAGACATGAAATTGGCCTTCGTGAATTCAATCACTTAGGAACTCAGCAAACTAAAAAAGTGTACAATATTTGTAAAAATAGAGAAGATCTTGATTTTTTTGTTTCATGCCAGATATAGTGCATAAAGATTAGAAATAAACATGGTACATTAAAAAAGTTCAATTTATAAAAGGAGATATGGTTTTAAAAACACTCTTTTAGCTTCACCTAAGAGTGTTTATATTAAAAACAAAAGGATGTTCCTAAAATAGTAAGTATTACTATCATGGAGCACAACGTTAGGTGCAGCCCATGTTTTTTACTTAAACCCTCTTTTTTGTAATAAATGAAAAGGAAAATGTAATGTCCCCAATTTTGCGAGCATCAGAGTTCGGTGGATTTAGCCTATTCCCGGCCCTCGTAGGCTACTATGTCTGGTTAGAGGGTCTCTTTTGGCGATAATCAGAGGAATTTCTCCTTCAGCGTCTTATGTGGTTCAAGTTTAGCCTTCAGTTGACTCAGTTTCACATACTTACTATTTATAGTAAGTCAGCTGGCAAACAATTCTATTTATAGCAGGGCACCTAGAGTTCACATGTTGGCAGTGTCAATTTCCAAATTCAGTTGAGCTGGTGAAATAAGGAGTTTTGCCTAAGTTATAACGTTTAATTTATTATTAAAGGTGACTTTAATAATAATTAATATTTTAATATTATATTATAATATTATATTTGCACTTTATGACTTGAGGGTCCATTCATCATTAAAAAGGGGGCCATTTTAATTAATTACTTGGGTGCCAATTTCAAGGACATATTTTGATATTCCAAAGTGCGAATATTATATTATTTTAAAATGTTTTAAAAGGCAAATTGGAGGGGATTGGCCTATTATCTTTTAATCCCACATTGGTGAGAAAAGTGTATGAGTTCCTCCAGGAAAAATATAAAAGAATCTTAAGGGGCTCATTTGAGGACATTGAGAATTGATTATTGGATAATTGTTTGATAATTTCTCATTGGCGTTTGGGGAAGGGAGCCCAAGGGTTTCTGCCAGCGTATCGGCTTTGGAGAATGAAAACTCTCCATTGTATCAGCATTTTGAGGTTGTGGAATATCAGCTGAAGGTGTTCATTGTTGGCTTCATCCATAAGTCAAGTCTATGCTTCATCAGATTTATTGCTTGCTTCAGATCTACAGGAGATTGTATTTCCGGGTATGCACATATTGTTGTAAAAGCTTTGAAAGAAAATCAATAAATTAATTGCATTGTTGCAGTAGGGTTTATGTTTACATTTCTTGTATTTGATTTCTTGGCTGGCAATTTATGAGAAAATACAAAAAAATTACAAACCCTTATCATTCAGCATAAAAATCAGAAGTAGAGAAAAGCAGGTCTCTTACAGTGGTATCAGAGCCTTAGTCGTGCCATCCTGTGTGGGAAAATAGATTTTATGAGTAGAAAGAAAAAAATAAATACATAAATTAGGGTTTGAAGAGATTATCAATTGTTGAATTATACCAGATCAAATTTAGGGGTTTGTGAGAATGCATCAGATGAAATATTTAATATTGTGACCAGGCTGAGTGACTGCTTGATTGATTGAATGTTTGAGAGAAATCACAATAGGCAGAATATTATTGAAGTTGCTGCATAAGTTTGGAAATAGACGTGGAGAAAATAGATTTGCAGATTTAGGGATAATAGTCTGTGGAACATTCGATTATTGCAGATTGATAATCTTATTGGAGGAATCACATTTCATTGTTAGTATATTGAAGGATGCATTGCATTGCTGGAGTTTGCAGTTTGTCTTAACTATGGAAAAAAAGACAAAATTTTAGGAGAGCTGCTAGTCACCGTAGCATTGAGATAATCTGGAGTTTTAATAAAGACAGATCAATATCCAAGAGGAGTCGTGATCATTTCCGAGCCGCCATGTATGAATTCTGAGTATACGGGAAATCTTGGGGACCATATATTAAAAATTCATGAACTTTATCTGCCTGCGTGGTGGAAAGGTCAACTCTTAGCAAGTCGTATATATTCAAATTAAGACAATCAAACAAAAGCGATTTGTAGTGAGCTGTCGGGTCTTTAAAAAAAAAACAAGTTTCAAAGGAAAGAAAATAGACGCCTCTATCTCAGCTATCGGGAGCTGCTTACAGTGCCTTCATATTTTATTGAGGACAAAGTACAATCTTAATTCGGGAGCAACTTCGATAAAGGAAAATATGAGGGAGACGTGGTCTAAATAGACAATGACAACTGGAAGAAAATAAATCGCAAGTTGCTTGGAATTTCCAACGCATCCCTTCACAAAGAATACGCATTCTAAATCTTTATTTGGTAGAGAAAACATTGACTTGGGAGAATATCCGTGTATTCTGAAGGTCGATATATCTTTATTTAAGCAGATAAAGCCAAGTCAAGAAGTCGACCATTTATTCTTCACAAGCCCGATAGACAGTTATTTTATATTATTTGTGAATCGATATTATATTCCGTCTGTTTTTTCCAACACGAAAAGACAAGGACGAGAAATTGTCATTGTTTGGGTGCAGCTGTTTGAATGGAAAATTCGTGGCCTTGCATCTAAGCATCCAAGATTCTTTCAAAGAGTCGCTCAAATCAATTATTGCCATTGGTATTTTAGGGGAAAATGTTAAGCAAGGAAAAGCGTCGCATGTGGTTATCGGGTCCTGCTTAATTCCTTCCAGCCGCATCACATAGGATCAAATATTAAGGCTATCGATTTATCCAAGTAATTTGAAAACACAGGCCGCTAAAAACCAGCTAACTGGGCATAGGCAATCGGGAGCTGCTTAATCAATAAAGAGTCAATAAAGTAAGGCCAGTCATCATCAGCATATCAAGCCAGTTTGTTGCCTGAGCGTCATCTTCACCTGTGCATTGAGAAGAGCATACAGAAGAACATCAAGTCTGATCATTACAGTTACAGTAACTGTTGTCCCTACAGCATATTGATTACATTTGTTTACATCATCATACTGTGTTGTGAATTGCCCTGTGGAGGCAGATTAGCAATTGAATTGACAAGCAATGTAATCACTTGTATATGCAGTTCATTATTCAATAAAAATGGAGTTTGAGAATGCATGCAAACTGTTTGTTTAAATGTCCATTTAGCAGTAGGTGCTTTCTGAACAAGTACAGATCCATTTGGAGTTTATGAGGACTGAAACAAGTTTGCGAACACTTGTTTAATGATTATTCAGGTCTTGGCAACATTGTTAGAGGCTGAGTTTGTTTTCGGTATCATTGTATGCAACACCTCATGCTGAAACTAATTTTACACAGTAAACTGTTTGACGAAATGTCCAAGTGAGTAAACTGAAAATTTAGAGCAGATGTTGCAAGGGGCTTTACAGTAAATAAAATGAAGCATTAAACAACAGATTGAGTGCAAATCAGCTACATATAGCAGGTGTAGAAAAGGTTACATCAATGGCTGCCTATAGCCGTTATAGAACTGAAGATGGAAGACTGTTACCTACCTTTCTTCCTGCTCTACCACTGAAGGAAAAGTCTATACAGGAACTCATGGCAGAGCTCACACAAGCTGTTCAGGATTATGACAAGAGTATGACTAGGCTTCTACAGCATCCGGAAAAATTGGATTCCTTGTTTGCAAAGAAGAAGAAAGCAAACACTAATGCAAATAACCTTATCAATACACAGGAAATGGAAAGGAGGATGAAACTTGAGGAGAATGTTGGTACTCTCAGCACCCAGGAAGTTGTTATCAGTCATGCTAACAATTCTGATTTTGATAACAGCAGTCTTTTCTTTGAGCATAACAACGGGTTAAGTGTCATGGCCAGTGCGGAAAATGTTGAGGAAGAAACTTTGAATGTTGACACACAAAATATGGATGTCAAGCATGGAGATTACACAGAAAAGGTGACCAATAACGGATCTGATTTACATGACAACAGTAGTAAAACTTTGCATCAGCTTGAGACAGCAGGGGCTACACATGTGCAAGATGCTACTATTGAGTTGTTACATGAAAGTACTCAGGAATTGGGTACTAATGATGCATTGTATCTTGAGGATTCATGTCATGGTGAGTCTGATTTTCTAGACCAGACCTTAGAAAACAAGCTAGAAGGTTCAAGTGTTGGCATAGAATCCCAGGATCATGAGTTGGATGGTGATCTAGTTGCATTGGAAGTGGAAGTGTGTGAAGATACTGTCATATCGGCAGCTTCTACTTTATCAGTTGAGCCATCCTTTGAGGTACATAGCAGCAATACCTTAGATGTTGAGGTGTGCATGGATGAAAGCACACATGATGCTGCTTATCATGTAGTGAGTGATGACGAATCGGCCTCATATCATAGTGCAGATTGTGAACCAGAAAACTTGTATGGGGGTCATAAGTTACAGAGTCCTCATCATTTGGTTGGGCAACTCAAAGTGAATGACAATATGATTGCCACAACCACTGAGCATTTTGATGTTGCTCGTCAGATGTTGGCTACCTATGGTTGGAGTACTCCTTTGACAGAGCGATAGTGGCTTTTCCCTTGTGGAGGTACATGCACTTCGAGAAGCAATTGGAATGATGAAACAAAATTACCTAAAACTACTTGCGGACAGGGATTTTCTTCTCGAGTGGGATTGCATTTGTTATGATGCATTGAAGGGAAAGGAGGAGCAGGTCGATGAGCTCACTCATGAGCTTAAGATGACTATGGACTCGTTGGAGAGTGCTCAGTTGGCCCTTCAAGAGTCACAATCACGGTTGGAGGAGCTTACCGTGGAGTTGAGTTTGGCACAGTCTCCACCAGCTGTAGATATAGTACAGTTACATACAGAAGCAGTTGATGAGGATCTTATCTCCACGAGTTGTAGTGAGGATGTGGTTACATCTATCACAGATATTGGTGTAGTTAATTCAGATGGGATGAGTGTTTTGGTTGAGAGCTCTTGTGATGAGATAGTTGATTTTTTCGAGAATTGTGTGACAGATCACGTCACTACTCCATCGTTGTCACAGGAGATATGTAGGGCATCATCCAGTATGGAGTTTTGTACTTATGTTGATTTGTTTCCCCGGGTCTATGATGGTCAGCCTTTGACAGAGGTGGGAGCATTTTATCTTGATTGCATAGTGAGGAGTGTTCATCATTTCTCCTTTAGTCCACACACGGAGGATTTGATGATGCATCGGTGTGGATTGGCTCCAGAGTTATACCATCCGTTGTGGGATGGGTATTCACCATCTTCAGAAGATGGGATTAGCGGCTGCAAGCGCCAGACTCAGCTGTTTGTGGGGGATTACTTGCAGGGATAGCTGTCAGTTTTACATCATGCTGATATGTATCCAACAGGGTTTGCTACTTCTTGGTCACAAAATTTTCTTATGAGTACATGGTTGCAGGATGACTATGGCGTCAGTTGGCATGATAGCTTGGTCAGTTATCACATCCATGAGGGTTTAGCAGAGGACAGGGAGAGATTCGGTGTAGCAGATGCTTCTAGATGTTCTTATCTCCGCATGACAGATGGATGTGAATTCAGATTGTATTGGGACCCAGGTGGCGATAGCTTTGGCACCGAGTATTGGATGGGTCCCATTGGGTTACTTCACTATTCTCAGCATGGTGAAGTTAGAGGCAGTAGAGTGCAGTGGAAGCCTGGGGATGACAGACACGACAGACTTTCACTTTGGATTTGGGATCCAGGGATAGCTTGCGCAGTTGTGTTTTTGTTGATGCTACAGGAGACAGTTAGAGATGTGTGGGACACTTCACAGTTCTTATTTTGGGCCTTCCGAGGAGTTGGGTTTCTTTGCAGTAGAGATTGCTTGAGGACAAGCAATTTCAAGGAGGGCGGATTGTAATGTCCCCAATTTTGCGAGCATCAGAGTTCGGTGGATTTAGCCTATTCCAGGCCCTTGTAGGCTACTATGTCTAGTTAGAGGGTCTCTTTTGGCGATAATCAGAGGAATTTCTCCTTCAGCGTCTTGTGTAGGTTCAAGTTTAGCTTTCAGTTGACTCAGTTTCACATACTTACTATTTATAGTAAGTCAGCCGGCAAGCAATTCTATTTATAGCAGGGCACCTAGAGTTCACATGTTGGCAGTGTCGATTCCCAAATTCAGTTGAGCTGGTGAAATAAGGAGTTTTGCCTAAGTTATAACGTTTAATTATTATTAAAGGTGACTTTAATAATAATTAATATTTTAATATTATATTATAATATTATATTTGCACTTTATGACTTGAGGGTCCATTCATCATTAAAAAGGGGGCCATTTTAATTAATTACTTGGGTGCCAATTTCAAGGACATATTTTGATATTCCAAAGTGCGAATATTATATTATTTTAAAATGTTTTAAAAGGCAAATTGGAGGGGATTGGCCTATTATCTTTTAATCCCACATTGGTGAGAAAAGTGTACGAGTTCCTTCAGGAAAAATATAAAAGAATCTTAAGGGGCTCATTTGAGGACATTGAGAATTGATTATTGGATAATTGTTTGATAATTTCTCATTGGCGTTTGGGGAAGGGAGCCCAAGGGTTTCTGCCAGCGTATCGGCTTTGGAGAACGAAAACTCTCCATTGTATCAGCATTCTGAGGTTGTGGAATATCAGCTGAAGGTGTTCACTGTTGGCTTCATTCAGAAGTCAAGTCTATGCTTCATCAGATTTATTGCTTGCTTCAGATCTACAGGAGATTGTATTTCCAGGTATGCACATATTGTTGTAAAAGCTTTGAAAGAAAATCAATAAATTAATTGCATTGTTGCAGTAAGGTTTATGTTTACATTTCTTGTATTTGATTTCTTGGCTGGCAATCTATGAGAAAATACAAAAAAATTACAAACCCTTATCATTCAGCATAAAAATCAGAAGTAGAGAAAAGCAGGTCTCTTACAGAAAACCTTCATTAGTGTTTAAATTTTAGGTCTATAACAAATCTATTCAAAGCAAGAAATATAATTTTAAATGCCTTGGCCTTAACCTTAAATTAGAACTTTCTAGACTTATTTTGCTTTAATGCCATTAAGTGGAAAATGAACCAAAAATTTGATAGATATATATAAAAACATTTCAAAACCACCTTTTGGAAAACTTGAGGAAAACTTGGTAAACAATATAGCAAATGTGGCAAGTTGCAATTACTCAGGATTAAATTATGAGTTTTTGAAATGTAATGGTACTATGGTATTGACCTTGTCTATGTACTTTTTGTAATGTCCCCTTTATAGCTAGTGTTGGAGTTTGGTGGATTAGCCCATCATCGGGTCCTTGTAGGCTAATGTTGGCATTTAGAGGGCTTTTGGTGGGAGTTTATGGGTTCTTCAGATGGTGGTTTATGGTGTTTTCTTCTCCAGTACTTGGGCATATTCAGGGTTAACCTTTGTGAGGTGTTTCAGGCTCCATTTATACGCACTTACTATTTTTAGTAAGTCACTTGGACATTGGGGGCCAACCTTACTATTTATAGTAAGGTATCCAGATGAGCAGTATGAGCAGCGGGTAACCACATGGTGTTGGCAGAATCAGTTGGTGATGAATATTTATGGAGTTATGATAAATTGATTATTATTAAAGTGCTAACTTTAATAATAATCAAATATAAAGTGCATTAATGAATTGGCCTTTATAATATATGGTTTTTTATAATCATGAGGTCAATATTTAATAAAAAAACATTTATGAGGGGCGCCACACTTAAGAGGTTTATTATGTTATTTTATTGGAGGATATCATTAATGGTGCATTATGACCTTATAATAAATGATTTATTGTTATAACATAAGGTCAATCATTCAAGTCATTAAAGGAGGCACTCACATGAAGATTATTTTATTAAAGCATCAAAAGCGAATGTTTTAAATACTAAAATGTATTAAAAAGCAAGACAAGTTGTGGGTTTTGTGAGGAAGTATAAAAAAGCTTAGAAAAAAGCTCATTATTCATTCATTGAACACTTAGCAAATTTCATGAGTTTGGCTGTGAGAAGAAAACAAGGGTTTTCAGCTGCAAATTGATCTTGGAGAACGTAGCTCTCTTAGATTGTGCATTCTACAGGTGTGAAATACTACACAAGGTTTGCAATTTCAGGTGGCTTCATTCAAGAGTCATGATTGTGCTTACAGGAGTTGATTTACAGAGGGTTTTCTGAAGATCATTGTTCGAGATCAGAAAATACATGTCTGCCGTTGTGTTTTCTGCTGTTGAGCTTCATTCTTGGCATGTGGGAGTCCTCTCAAGGCTGGCTGTACATTTCTTTGCAGGTTGCACTCTCTCATATACAGCATGTGGGGGTTTGAGAGGAGAAACGCCTAAGTTCTGGCTTGTATCTTTCATCTACTTGGGGCGCCCAAGACATCAGATCATTATAATATCAATTTTGAGGTGGAGAAATCAGAAATTTGAAGGAAGGCGTTCAAGTTTGCAAGCACTTAGTTTGCTGATGAAGAATTTCAGACTTGCAATAAATTTCATTTTGCTCTGGGTATGAATGTTATGTAATTTCTGAGTATTGAAATAAAATATGAATTGAAGTTTACAATATTTACTTTTAGCATTCTCTATTTGAAATTTGTTTTGTATTTCATTGCATTTCCTGGCAATCTCTTCAAAAACTCAAAAAAATCATAAAAACTATAAAACCAAGACACAAATAGGTAGTTAGAATTGAAAATTAAATATCCTACCAGGGGTGGGATATTTCACTTTCTCATTTTCCTGAGGCTTGAGGTTCTTGTCCACCATTGTTTGTATTTTATCTAGCTCATTTTTTATCCCCTTGGTTGTCAAATTGACTATTTTAATATCTACATTTGAATGCACTTGGAGTTTTGGAGGCTTTGAGTTGAGCAATGAAACTCACCTTCTCCTTTAATTGCAAAGCATATTTAAAAGATAACCAGAGTTGATGCTTCACTTCGGAAATAATACCATAACTTGTCTTTGGGTCTTGTGCAATTGACTTTGCATCTCTTATAATTGTCTCTTTAAAGATGTAGTCTCTTTTACCTGCTCACCAAATGATTTTTTTGCATATTCACAAATAGATCTCAAAATAGGTCTTAGCTCCATTTTCTACCTTTTTACCTTTGTGAGACTCATCAAGTAGGTCTTCCTCAATGGTAGCAATAATGTGTTGGCCTCCATTGATACCTTTTCAATGGTAACAGAGATATAAACATTCATTGCAATACATACTACAAAACCAAATTGATCTGTAATGTCCCCTTTTGGGATCACCTTCTATTTTGCCCTGAAATCACAATTCTAGATGAAACCAATAGCAGATTATAGTTAAAGGTACAATTTCCTACACAAAATTGAAATGATGCAAGTTTGATCATGGAAACCTGCAACCATGTTAGATGAACATGATATGAAATACATTTAGTTCTAAGTCTAAGAAAGATTATATATAACAATATAACAAGTCCCAAGGACTATGTGGGCTCAACCATAATGAGGACGACATAGTGAGATGCCCCAAGTATCTTGCCCTTATGATTGAAGATCCTCTTCATTTTCTTCAACAATTGATTCACTTGGGGAGAGTTGGGAGGCTGCACGATAGGGTGCCCTTCTAGCAGTTCTCCCTTAATAGGGTGCCCTCTTAGCAGTTCTCCCTATTTGCAACCCTGCCTCATCCCTTTATGACCCATTGTCACAAAACCAGAATAAAATCACTATTCATAATATCTGTTGTATTTCCATCTCAGATTTCATCCATGCCTAGAATGTTTGTTGCTTGAGTAATGAATGTATTTTTGAAGATGATCGCTCATCTGAATATTCCTCTTCTTCCATTGATCTGTTCTTAACACTTAGAAGATATTGTTAGTGCAGATCGAATAGATAAGAATATATTATCCATACTTATTTAAAGCATCATAATTACTTATAAGGCTCAATAATTGCTGAAAGCAACATTATTGCATAATCGAGTATAATTCACATATCTAAACATATACATATATATATGTATATTTGATTTTATGCATATGCAACTTACTTCCCCTATTGATTTACCAATCATCTTCATTTATCTCTTCTTGAACCTTCTTTCTTCCCATATATTCCTTCTCCCATACACCCCGATATCAAATTGATGCATCTGCTGCCACCTTCAGAAATTATCTCTATTTCTATCCTTAATCGATATTCCACGTATCTTTTCTTCATCCCTCTTTTGAATTAAAATCTGCTCAATGTCTGCACAGAATCTTCTTTTATTCATATAATATTACCTTCCAAAAACTCCCCATTCTATCTCCTCTTATGCTCCCTTTATATCTTGTAAAATCATATGGAGGGAGATGACTTTATGAGGAGGGACGTTCCTTTGCTAACCTCCTCTTTAGTCTTAGTGATGCTTTTTTTCCGTTGTATTAACCCTTAATTTCTGCCTTTTTCTTTGATCGCTGCCTTTCCATTAGAGATATTAATGATTGCTGTTTACTGGTCATTATGTAATTAATCGCTGTCCGTTATTTACTTATATATATATTACTTTAATATATTATATGTTCCTTATTTTATTACTATGATATTAGTTTTCATATATTTTAATATTTCCAGACTTCCAGTATTATATTACAATGATTATAATTATAATAATATTTAAGTTGTTAATATATATATATTTAATTTGTATTTCAATGCTTTATATTTCAGTATTACAATTTCGAGGGCCATGACATGATCAGCATTGTGAAAGCTGTATATGAAACTTTACATAACATGGGATGTGGCAGTTGTTCTGTAAGTTCAATCATAGAGCAAAAATCTAGGCATATGACTCACATATGGTCAAGCCTTAATGTTTACCACTAGCTGCGTTTTCGTCATCTAAGAATTGCTCATTTTGCCACTTTTTTTGTTGCAAAGAAAATAAACCCGATGATGTTTATAATATCTAATATTTGTTAGTATTTAAATTTATACCTTTTGGCACAACACAAAATGGAATTGTGTGTAAGTAAAACCTTTTTTCAAATTTGTAGGGGAGAGTGCTTTATGAAGAGTGAAGGAAACTTCCTGACATGGAAAATTATAATAACTCCTCAAACTAGGAGGATTTCTTTTAGCATGCAAAGCAAATAAACTGAAAGTAAACCTATCTTTTTATTCTGAGACACAAGCATAAGGTTAATCAGCTCTTCCACACTAGACAAGGCTTTTGGATATCTTTTCTAATGCAGAGGATCTAATCTAGAGGAAGCAAGGACACACTCACTCATAGCTAAAATTGGAGACTAAAAGAAGATGAGTGCTTGTGGAATTGGATTCAGGATAGCACACATATGAATCGGCAAATTGAATAAGAAAATTGCATACAAATGTACAATAACATATCTCAGTGAACACAACAATACAAAGCTTGCAGTGTTTCTCAAAGTTACTCAATTCACAAAGCATGAGATAATTAAAAACAACTCTTGAGCAACAATCTTAACATCAAGTAGGCATAAAATTACCATTGAAAATCTAAGTGCAAATGACACTTATTTACAACTTTCACAAAGTTTTGCATTTGGTTTATTCAAGATAAACAAAAAACATACCATAGTTCTCCAAACTAAAAAAAGTTTGCTTGCACACAAAGCAAGCCCAAAATATGAATTTGTCTTGAAATACATCAACTAATAAAAAATATTCAAATAGACTTCTAATAAGGATAATTACAATAAAAATAGACCTTCTAGAAGGTTATCTAAGAATAACAAATCTCCGAATAGAATCCTCTTGAGATAGCAGATCTACAAATAGAAGAAATCCCAAAAAGCAAATCTAGCTGAAAATAATAGCTAAAAATAGGTACTTTGGAGCACCCCTGGATGGTCTTGGTGCAGTGGCAGTAATAACATCCTGTGAGTCCAGCATCCTTTGAAACTTGTCAATGAAGTTTTGTACCTGTGATCCATTATCTGTGGTATTGAATCCATCCGAATCATCTACATATCGAAGGTAATACTACTTTACATGACTAGTGTATTTATTTTAATCAACTCCTCAACATCCTCAACGTTTCTGGTAATGGTGGTTAATCTATCTATGTTCTCATCCTGCTGAGCCCTCCCCAGTGTATCCTTTACCAACCTTTGAAACTCTGCCTGTACTTCATCTTGATCAATTTGAATACCATTCTCGTCAAGAAAAGTACACAAAAGAGAAGCTACCAAAGAAGCATCCTATTGCCTAATCTCATCCATTCTACCCTTCTGATCTGCCAATATGGTGACCGCCTCATCATGAAGTCAAAGCAGAAATTTATTATGATATGACCTAGTGAATGTTTGATCCTCTTATATTGGTCACCATACCAATTTCATTCAATCTCAAGGGTCCAAGAGTAAGAGCAGGCTTAAGTCTTTCAATGAAGTTCACATAGGCATGAATCCTACTCATCACACTACTGTAAATCTGAAATCTTTCACACCTCTGACCCTTGTTGGTTGATTTTATCAATCCATTGTTCAAGACTTCTCTCCCACGTGCAACTAGCTGAATCAATTGGCTTTGCTGATCTGTGAAGTGTAAAATCTGTGGAACAAAACTTGTAGAGCTAGGTGTAGGCTGAGGAAGACGATCTTGAACTCCTTGAGTTGCTTGACTTTTTCTTTCAAGGCAGCCTTGTCCTCGCCATTCTTGAGGACTCTTTCTTTGATATTTTCAGTGACAACATTCAGAAGACTCACCTGCCCTTGGTGTGATCTTGCCCCCAAAATCAATTCCAATCAACTGCAAGTCTGCAAGTTCAATCTTGTGTTCTGCTTTCCCCTTAGGAGGATTGTGGTTTTTAAAACCAAGTTGTCATTTACATCTTTTTTTGACTCTAGATTGCTTTTTTAGTTTTGGTTATGATTCTAATAGAATGGAAAGCTAGTGTATTAAAATCAACATGATAACTCCTCTGAAGGGCATTCAAGAATTGCAATCAGCCATACCAGTGTTATCACATTTATGGGGCACTAGGCTAATTGATTATGTCTGCTCAGTAGATGAAGTAATTGGTAAAGTAAAATGGAAGGATCTTTTGGAAACACAAATAACAGTAGCACAAAAGGACTTGATTCAGCAAATTCTAGTAGAGAGACTAGTGTTCCTAACAGGGAAACCTGATCAAATCATATGGGCTCCGTCCAAAGATGGGTGTTAATCAGTGAGGCAGGGGTATAAAGATCTTAACAAAGATGTTCAATTGCAATCCCAAAGAGCTTACTCATTTTGTTGGAACAACATGATTCTGCCAAAAGTAGGTAGTTTCACATGGTTAGTATTACGGAAAGGAGTGCTCACAAGTGATAGGCTAGTCAAACTAAGTCTTGCTGAGCCTTTCAAATGTGTTTTATGTGGGGAAGATTTTGAAGATGTTGATCACTTATTTTTACAATGCTCATATGCTCAACTCTGTTGGAAGTTCATACTACAAAAAATAAGTTTTTTTGCCCCTTTACCAAAAATAGTTTGGGACCTTTTTTCAGCTTGGCCGGTGTTATATAAATCTTATTTCTTTGCATGCATTTGGCATTTAATTCCAGTGACAGTAATTTGGTTTATCTGGTGGGAACAGAATAAGTGTATTTTTAGAAAAGTATCTTCCTCAATGCAGAATGTTCAGGCTATAATTGAAAAGTTAGTCATAGAAGCAGCCAATGCATATGTTCAAAACCATAAAGGTGTTAGTTCTCTCTTCACATCATGGGAGGATAGTATCCTAAAGAATTGGAAAGGTATAGTTTTACCTTTCAAAGGTAATTTGAAACAAGCTCATAAGTCAAGGATTGATAGGAACTCAGTTAAATGGTAGCCTCCGATCCCAGGTTTCTTTAAGTTAAATTTTGATGGTGGCTTGAGAGGGAACCTAGGTGTTTCAGGTGCAGGTTTGTGTATTCAGGATTCTTGTGGTGTGTTAAAAGCAGCCAAGTCAATTGCCCTTCCATTTGGAACGAATAATGTAGCAGAGTCAATGGCAGTTTTGCATGGTTTAAAGCTTGCTAGGCACTTAGGCATATCTCAGATCCATGTTGAAGGTGATTCGTTAATAATCATAAATGCATGTAAGGAAAGAATGTCACAATTGGCATTTAAAATATATTATGCAAAATGTTTGGGCACTATTAGACAAGTTCCACTCTTTCCAGATTTCACACACGTACCGTGAAGGGAATATGCTAGCATATCAACTTGCAAATATGGGATGTTAAAAACAAGAAGTGACTATTTCAGAGGATGGAGTTTGTTTGATGCATTCCCAAACTTAGTTGAGATTGTAGTGAAAGAATTGGTGTAATGTAAAAATTAGAAAGTCAAGCTTCTTCAAAAGATGGTCACATGGGTGCAATTATCGGGCATTGGAGATATTGCTTAACTCATACTTGAGAAATGCCTTGGAAAGTTGAACAAAGTCGGGAATTGGACTTTCAGAGATTGGAGGTCAGGTTTTTGGCTTTCACAGAAGAGAGGAAAGGTAGAAGGAAGAAGAGAAATCCGAACCCTGACAAGACTAAAGTTCGGAGTCTCGGAGATTGGGCCTTCGAAGATCGGGCATCGAGCTTTCGAAGATCAGAGGTCAGCTTGTTGGCTTTCACAGAAGCAAAGGTAGGAAAAGGCAAAAGAGAATCCCGAACCCTAACAAGACTAAAGGTAAGTAGCGCTTCTTAGTTCGGAGTTTCACTGCCAAACTTCAACATGTTTTTAGTCAAAATTTGGCTAAGCTCATAGGCAACAAAAGTTAGAAAGTTGAACAAAATTGGGCATCGGGTTTTCAAAGATCGGAGATTAGCTTGTTGGTTTTCACAAAAGTGAAGGAAGGATAAGGTAGAAGAGAAACCTGATTCTCGACAAGTCTAATGGAATGATGGGCTTCTCAGGCTGAGCTTTCGGAGATTGGCAATGGACTTTCGGAGATCAGAGTTCAGCTTGTTGGCTTTCGCAAAAAGTGAAGGAAGGATAAGGTAGATGAGAAACCCAATTCTTGACAAGTCAAAAGGCAAGTCGGACTTCTCAATGAGTAAAGGCAAGTCGGGCTTATCAGTTTGGAGTTTCACCTAGCAACTTCAACATATTTTCAATCAAGACTTGGTTAAGTTCACAGGCAATGGAAGTCGAACATCGGAGATATGTCTTACATCGGATATTGGAGTCTAGCTTGTTTGCTTCCACAAAAGTGAAGGAAGGATAAGATAAAATCATAAAAGAGAAACCTGATCCCCGACAAATCTAAAGGCATGTCGGGCTTCTCTATTCGGGGTTCCACCTTAAACTTTACCAAGTGGAATGGGTTTCTTAGTGATTAAAGGCATGTTGGGCTTCTTAGTTCAGAGTGTCACCTAGCAGCTTCAACATATTTTCAACCAAAATTTTCCAAAGCTCACTGGCAACGGAAATAGGAAATATTATCATGTAAATCTTCCAGCTGAATCAAAAGCATAAATTAGGCCCTCTTGGACACTTTTGTAATTACTTACTTTTATTATGAATATATCTAGGCTATTAGCCTTTTGGCAAAAAAAAAAAAAAATCAACATGATAAGAGGCAATAACCTACTTCTTTCTAGTGACTACAAATTTTACTTATTTTGGCACTTCTTTCTCATTCTCATGCCTTCTAAGTTCTAGGAGGACTAGGGGAATAAATAATGATAATGGAATTATGAAACAAGAGTATCATAGGTGGAGGGAGTCCAAGACTGTAGTAACCCTCTCTAGGAATTTTTTGATCAAACTTGCAAATTATCACAATTTTGGTATGTAGGCATTTCGACAAACACTTTGCATACAATCAAATAAGAGATATTCCTGAGTGAAAACACTGTGCATTGCTGCTACTAAAATTGCAAATCAGGAATTCACCATAAAATCACTGTGTTGTTCATAGATCTCACAAGGAGATTTTGTCAAACAGTTTGCATTACACCATAAATAGGTACCACAAATTAATATTTTCAATTCTAGATGCTGATACAAACTTTCTTGTTAAATTACTAACAAATATATATGCAGCAAATATTATAACCACTGTGTATATTGCTGTTGTAATTTGATACATTCAGAAATTCCTTATAGGACTGATAAAACCACATTAAATATTTAAATATCAATAAATATGTGTTGCTGACCTGTCAGATATGATGAAATACTGACCAATCAGCAACTTTTTGGGCTTCATTTCAGCTGTCCGAACCCCTCAAATAAGTTAAAGCTCCTTTATGTAACATGTACGACAGCCAATAAAGGCTGCAACTTCCTTCTTGGAGGCTGCGGCAGTCTTCAAAAAACCTTATAATAGGCTATACTAGGGACTAGTAAGGCTTAAAATCCTTTCAATATGTATTTCTCCTCTTTTTTTAACATTCAACAATGTGTATGGTTCCTTTGGGCTGTGAAATGGTACGGCTGGGGTAATTCCCAGCTGACGTTAAAATATAATATTTTTTATTTGTTTTTTCACATGCACACAGCCATTGTAAACAATTTCTGATAATTATCCAACAAATTCTTCCTTCACTTGTAGAAATTGGAGAATAATAATTTATCGTTTGCTTGCAAATCTCCAATAAATTGTTTAATCTTCTATTGTTTGACACTTGCATGAAACCTATTTGATTCCACCTGCAAATTGGCTAGGGTAGATGTCTCGCCACTGAAACCAATTCCCTTAGGGTTTTCATCCTAGGGTTTGCTCTAACTGAAAACTTCAAGTTTTCACAAAGAAAATAGAATCAAGCATATCCAAATGAGCTTCCAATTCACCTTTTATAATTTCCTGTAGAACAATCTCAAAGGTAACTTTTTTAATTTCTCGCCTAAAATAAAACAATAAAACACTTTTATAAAGTGACTCTATAATATTTGTCCTTTTAAATCACTTAAGCCACCTTTTCCAATTAATTAAAATAAAGTCATCTGAAAAATTACTTTATCATATAACATTATTTAATTAATTAAATTATTCCTTCACAAAGCCCGGAATTAGCCTATGGGAATTAAATAGTTAAAAAGGACACTTCTGAATACTTTGCGGAAGGGGACATTACAAATACAATGCAGGGGAAGAGGGTGAAAGAGGAGGTGTTTATTGATAGTTTTTAATCAAATGTGAGATACACTACAAGTTTTGTATCCCTTGTTTTCATCATCATCAAATTTGGGGGTTTTGATAGTCTTAATCTTGGAAGGATCTACAAGTGCATTGATAGCATGCTTGGCAATATCAAAGCCACCATTTATGAAAGAGACCCCACCGTATAGTTCTACCATGAATATATTCATTCCATCATCTAGAACAGGTGGGAGAAGTTGAATATCCCTTTGTGCATGGCTGCATATGCATTGAATCCAAAGTGGTATGTGGAGAGACATGACATAATTGTTCCCATTTATCCACAAGGTGAGGAATGGCCTCATGAAGGTCCTTAAGAAAATGTATAGTTAGAGGGAAGCTTCATTGGTCAGAGCTAAGTGGATAAGGTTCATTGAGCTTGATGGCTACAAGAGTTCAACAAGGATTGACAAACACATTTTGGCATAGGACAAGCTAGTTAGTTGGTGGTGAATATATGGATGTTCAAGATTGTCGTGTACCCTTGCCATTCATCTTCTCTCGCAAGTTTCTAGTTCATCTTTTAGTAAGAGGAATTGGTTCACATGTAGCTTTATCCAATCTCTTAAGAGGAACAAACTTGCCTCTATGAGAGCAAAAAATCTTGTTTTTGTATATAGTGCCATGCATCTCATTGATTGCAAGACAATTGTGTATAGGCAGAGCCTAGTGACATAGTGGGATGTGGAGCTTGAGGAGTCACAACAAGTTGATGAGGAGCAAGATGTGTAGTTGGAATTGGTTGGACTCACATTGTAGGATGAGGAAACAGTTCATTACATTAGTTTTGGCGATGAGTAGGATTTTCCAAGATATCTAATGGATGACTCAGATTCTTCAACATCTTTTTCAAACAAAACATAGCTATTCATATCATTTTGGGCATTCCCATTTTGTCATTCTCATGTTTTTCACTTGTGGAGTGTAGTTATTCTCAGCTTGTTTGTACTTTGAACTGTCAAATTTTGTTACTTTCAAGTTTCAAGTTTCCATGTTTCATCAATTTAAATATATTATATAATTGAAAATTCATGTTATCAATGATTTATACCATTATGATTATCAAATGGATTTTTAGATCTCTGTTTTTAACTTTTTTAATCTATTTTTATTTTTAAATTTCAAATATGATTTTTTTTTTTTTGGTCGGTAATAGAGTTAATTTTATTATTATTAATAATAAAAGATTACAAAGCTATTCTCATTACAACTTCATTTAAAATCCCTTCCAAACCCCACCAATTCCTATAAAAGCACCCCTAGTCCTACCACCAATTTATATTGCAGTCAACTCCATAGATTACAAACAAAGCTTCACTACATCTGACAAATAGGCTTAAAACCATCAACCCCTAAAGAACCTATTAACAGGTCAAAAGTTTGAAGCATTATTTGGTCTTCCTTTAGTCTGCGATCGGAGGACCATTTCAAAAGCTTTCTTCTTTTCCTTCTTTGCTTTCTTCCCCTTGACTGTTTGCCAACCGTCCTCCACTCTTGTAGCCTCCTTCTACCATTCCAATGAATTGTCATGGGGATTTTTCCAAACACCATTCCCATTGCTGATTGCTTGCTGACTCTGACCATCACCCTTCCGTTTCCCAACATCTTTCTCTTGTGGCCTCACCACACCTTTTTTCTCTCGACACTCTAGTGTTGTAGCCCCATTTTTGAAGTTCAACTCCTTTTCACTTCCATTAAAAACAACATTTTCACTGTTCCCAACCAGACTCCCTTCCTGTGTTGAGACAACACTAGTCTGTTGCTGATCGTCCCTTCTAACCTAATTCATCAACGTCTTCCCTTGCTGATTCTCCGGCCCAGATACCCATCCCTCCTCTTTTCTGCCGTTCAACTGAGAGTTCACTTGCTTCTCCTCTTGTTTCTCCACTATATAGTGCTGGGGAGCCACTTCTTTCCACCAAGAAGTAGATTTGTTTGTTTTGTGTTTGGTACATGAAGCAGCCAAATGCCCAGTTTGATAACAAATTCTGCTCCTAAAGGGTACCCCTTCATAGTCCAGGGGCTGCACCCAACATCCCTTCGAAGTTTTTAGCCGAATCTCCTTCGGAGGCACCTTGGACACATCCATTTCTACCAAAATACGGGCATAAATCGAATGCAGAAGATTTGAAGATCCCTCATCCACCATTAAAAAGCTTCCTAAAGAGTTCCCTACAACCTCCAAGCAGGAATCAAACCAAAACTGTAGAGGGAGGTTAGGAAGTCTCACCCAAAGAGGAGCCTTCTCAAACACTTCAGTGGCTGGGTTAAAGGCCGAGTGCCATGGCTTTAACATCAATGTATGTTTTTCTTCCTAATCCCAATGATAATCACAAAGGATCTTATTTCTATCCTGTTCCTTTTCAAAAACAACAATAAAGAAGCCTTTTTCCATGGGATAAATTTAAACATACCCTTCCAGAACAAGTTTCCAATGGTTAGAAATCCATTGGTGAAGATCAGTCAGGCTTGGCCAAAATCCCCTGAATCTCCTGATCAGACCCAACCCAAATTTTTTTTTTCATTAAATGTCACTTCTTGTTCCAGCTCGCCATCTAGTTCCACTGTGATTGTTTTAGATGAGGGATGGACAGCAGTGTCCCCTCTTCCCCCTCCTGTGGGTCTTCTGGTTGTGTGCTTCGCTATCTAAGCATGCCCAGATTGGTTCCTCACAATCTCAGTCGTCTTTGACCCCTTCACAGCTCCTTCTCCCCCTAAAGCAACGACGGTCGGTTGTGCTCTTTTCTGACCTCCTTGTATAGACAAGCCGCCATTGTCTGAAGCAGAGCCAACACCGCTTAGTCCTGAAGGCTTCCTTGCATGTTCTTTTTGACTGTCCCAACCCTCCTCTTTGCTGCAATCTCCGTCAAAACGAATACCACCACTCTTCCCCTGACGAGCCATTCCCAGAGGGATCGACCCAAGCAAAACCCTAACAGTGGCAGTATTCTGTAGACGACCGTTGGCGTCCATTCTCCTCGGTTAATGTCGTCAAATACAAATATTTTAAATATTATTTTTACTAGCCAATTGCCTGCTGTTCCCTCACTGTCCTCAAAATTCAAGAAATTTTTCGCTCCCCTAGAAATTGTTTCCCCTTGCTTACCTGTCCTGAAATTTGGAGAAACATTGGTTTGGATAGACATTTAGTAAATAAGTGCATTTTTTACAATTAGAATTTGGCTTTTATCAAAGAAAAAGGTGCATTCTCAAAATTGAGGATTATTTTTAAGCTAAAAATGTCATTTCAATGGAGTAATTGTTAGTTCTGCTTGATATTGGCTATTGTGCTGGTATCTGATGGCAAGGAAGATGAATTGGATTAGAATGAAGATAATTGTGTGTAGTAATTTGAATTTGTATTGTTGCCACCATAGAAGCATAAATCCTCAAAAAATCGCAAAAATCTTTGGCCGAAATCTTTTCCCCAAAAATCTCAATTTAATCAGCTGTGATTTTCAATGATGTTCAACAATTTCTAAGGGTTTAAATCATGAAAAAATCACAAAAAATATCGCGTAAAAATCATGAAAAAGCTGTCCAACCAACTTGTCGTGAAACCATAATTGCGCGAAATCGCTATTTAATCAGGTTTTTTGTTGATTTTTAGCTATTGAGCGCTTGCTGTTGGGAAGTGGTTCACTAGATCTCATCAAGTTGTTGAGGCAAATCGCAGATTGGTGACCTTGAATGGACATATATTTCCAATAGATGTTAAGGACATTGCAATAGAGACACGGTCTTTGGTATGCTTCTATGTTTGATGTTAAGGACATTAACATGGAATGGTTAAGAGATGTGCTTCTTTTTTCTCTATAGTCCACACTATTGTCATTTGCCTTAGGCTTGTAGTAATGCTTTCCATGTATGTAAATCCAAAGACACAATTTAGTGGGAAATAGTAGACAATATCATAAATACTAAGTAAGGCTTCTATCTAATTTTTTAAACATATCTGAATCATATAAGACTACTTGCCAAAAGTAAATATAGAAAGCGAGACTAAATTGAAACAAAACTCTATTGGCTTGTCATCAACCTAAAGAGGTTTGTTTGCTTTGAATTCTTGTGATCTTGACTATTCAAAATAATTTTAACATTTCAATTGTCAACAATAATACCAAGGTGGCTGTTTATATTATCAAGGTTAGGTTGGGACAAATTTCCTTTTCAGATGCTAACAAAGTGTGATAATATGTAGCTTCAATTTGACACTGGCCATCAAGTTTTAATGACAAGCGGGTAGGGTAGTGACAAGTGTATAATCAAGTGGGAAGTATAAGTATATACATTATAGTATATAGACATTGTGGAACCGGAAGCAAAATGGTTCCTACTAGAAAGATAAAAATCAGCTTGTAGTGCTGAAAAAATGAATTGTAGCAGTATTTTATATCAAATAAAGGATTGTTTTGGTTATATTTAAATTTCTTATATATTCTGCAGTCTTAATGCTTTGCTAATTGGTGAAACTCATTGCTTAAATCCGTGCCCTGCACTTCTTCGGGAACTACATTCCATTTAGGATCGTCATAGACATGGCGGTTCAGAAGGCTTGTAAGGAGTACAACAGTAGTACATGAATGCTTTAGACATATATAGTGTAGCATTTCATGCATGTTAACTAGGTATCAAACAAACTAATACATGCCTTTAGAGAAGTCATGCCCTAGTCTTGTGGGCTTATCTTAATCCCTCCTTAAGTAGGCCTCATATATTTTCTTTTTAATGATCCAGATAGATTTCAGCAGCAACCGTCCCATTGAAAGGGAATGTTTCTCGTGCTTTGATTTTCCATTGAAACTTGTACCTATAGTCTCTCAAATTCTCAACTCAAAGTCTATCGATGTTCTTAACTCCATCCACTTATTTGCAAAATCAAGGAAAATTTACTTGAATAATAATAGCTAAAATTGTGGTTCAAATAGTTGCTCTCTTCTTTTGTACAAGCAGGTCTTTATTATTTAATGGAAAAATATTTAACACTCCCTTTACTCTTTTACAAATCTGCTAAAATAGTTATCAATGAGAACATTTCAATATCATTTATGGTCTTTTGAGATTTAAGATTTTGTTTCAAAAGCATTTTCTATTACTCTAGCTTGAGCTATTTGATTCAAAACCTATTAAGTTGAACTTTGCAATTGCTTCCTTTGTCATATAATTTCCCTTTCACACTCTTCATATAGTTCTCTTTGACATTGTTCTAGAAATTGCCAATATTGTTAAATCACAAATATGAACTAGTTGATTCCCATTTTGTAATTTATGATGTTTACTTAGCAAAGGAAAATTGTCTTTTTAATGATTTTCTTGAGCCTGAGGATTTTGAGATCCTAGAGGTCAACTTGGAGAGTCATGAGGTTGAACGACTTAGGAGAGGCTCTGAAGCAAGGGCTTCATCATTAGGACATGCAACCTTCTAGCATAGCTCTATTTGTTGTAGCAAGAGTCATTGGCTACGTTTGATTTTTTGGAACTTTGTACTTAGTTTATAGGTTGACTTTGTACAAACGATATTGTAATTGAAATTTTATCATCTGTAACCTAAGTTACCGGAATTGCTCATATGCCCTGCCGATTCTGGGTACGGATACGTATCCGAATCGGATATGTGTAAAAACCTTGTGGAATCGACCAGGGTACTGCATTTTTTAATCCTGAAACGTATTTTAAAAAATAGACGAATCCTGACATTTTTCTGGTTGACGTGGCTTGTTTGACTAATTCCAAAAGTCTCGACACAGATTTCGAAGTTTTTTTCAACTTTTTCGTGTGCTTAAATGCATCAAGTTTTGAGAAATTGATATCAAATTAATTTAGTATAATTGTATTTCAGATTTGTTATATTTATGGTAGCTCTAATTTCTGTTTAGCATATGGATGATATGTGGTATTCTAAATTTAATTCTTGTTTTTAGTTTTTAGGCTGCAAATATGTCTATATCTATGATTTTTATATGTTTTATGTATGGATGTACCCAAACGTACCCACCCCCCCAATTTGTTTTTTGCTGTACTGACGTACCGTACCTGTACCTGTACCCACGTACCCGTACCTGATTCAGCAACTTAGTCTGTAACTATCTAGTTATTATTTATGCGCTATGAAGTATGCTTTGTGCAATGCAATGTAATAAGTGATATTATAAGCAACAAAATCCTATTTTCTACAATTCATGGGTTAAACTCTCTATTTTATTTGCTCTCTATATCTCTATGCTATGGAAATGCCCTTAAATTTAAAAAAGTAGTTTTGTCTCTTTTTCTACAATTTTTTATGTTTTTTTAAATCCAATTTTTTCCTGATTTTTTCCCAATTTTTTCAAAAAATCTTATACTTTTGGTTTGCCATTTTTTTCCCCAAATGATTTTTTCTGCGATGGTTATCACTACTCTTTAAAGAGTTTGATTCATAGATAGCATACACATTTTTGTCAGACATGAAATTTGTTATAAAATTGTTATGTTGTAGTTTTACTGAACTTTTGCATTCTCTTGTGGAATGGTCATATCAACTAAATTTTTAGGATTTCTAAACTTGGTTAAGTGAAATCTTTATCTATATACTGTTGTTCCCTTATAGCTACCGAGTGAGGAAATTTGCTACTTTCCATGATAATTCTTTTCTTAATTACAAAATTTGGAAATGTTGCAGGTCATTAATGATCATGGCAATGTATTACAGTGCAGTCATTACATGCCTGATCCTATGCCAGAAGGCAGATCACTACCATGTGTGATTTATTGTCATGGGAACAGGTAAGAAAGAATCAAGACATTGAGTTTATTTTCTTCATTGGTATTGCCATTGTTTCAATCGTTAAAGTTCTGTTCTTGAGCTGATAAGCATTAACATTCTATCTCACCAGAGGGCCTTTTGGCATAACTAATCTAATGCATAACACTTGTAAGACTCAAAAATGGATTCCCAAGTCTGCCACTTGCATGGATATATTTTTTCAACTATGTAGCATTTTCTATAGCTCTTTTACTTTAAAGGCAATCTCTGCTTCCTCCCCTTCACTTTTAAGATGAGACAATACTGCAGAAGATATAATCACTAACCAAATAAGTAAACTCTAAATAATTAGGAAGAATATGATTTCTGAGTACTAAACAAATCTCTTGAAATCTAATCCAAACTTGAACTGGAAGACAAGAACTTTAAAAACACTTACAACACAATTTAGTGACTTATTTTAAGTATAGAGATGGATCATTTAATTTTTGACAGTAGATGTCATTTTTGTTATACCAATGGCAAACAAACTTTTAGCAAGTTTTCCCTATATAATTTCTCGATAGGTTAGTCATTGTGGGGTATTAAATCAGATAAAGTTGGGAAATTATGAAGAGTTTTGTCTAAAAATTGGAGAAATTGCATTTTTGTGTCTTACTGTCCCGTCTATCGTTTTTGAAGAAAAGGCTAGTTTTTTGCAAGTTTTTTGTCTTTCTCCACTTTGTGTTGCACTTTTGCTATTTACTTTGCCTTTTACCCCAAATCCAAAGGATATCTTTTCTTTAGCTTTTATCTATTTTCTCCCATTCTAAGTGACATTCTAATGCTTGGAGTGTCATTTTTGCCATTAAAAGGTCACATTTGCTCTTAGTTTTCTGATACTGTGTTCTTTATTGCACTTCACACAACAGAAGTTTGCATTCTACAACAAAAGAATCAAGTTTTTATTTTCAACGATTTTAGATTTTCATAGTCAGACATGATATGATGTATCTAGATACCACTATGTAATGTTTTTAAGTATTCTTCCCCATTCTAGGTTGCATTTTTTTGCATTTCTTAATCCTTTTCACCCAGAAAGGGGTCTGTTATGAATTTCTGATTTTCTCCACGTTGAGTCACATTTTTGCAGTTACAATGAAGTTTTCATCAAAATGCGGGGAGTGTGAGTTGCATGACAATGAAGCAATTTCAGTTTATGTTATTTTGTTTTTGCATTATCAATGCAGAATTGTCATAAAATTTCAAATGTGAACAAAGACAAACAGGCATGGAAAGCATGACAAAGATAGGGAAATCATCCAAGAGTTTCAAATTTTGATTTCTCCTGCTTGGCTTATCTTTTGCATGTGAGAAATTCCCTATGGGCTATAAGTAAGATGTTGGAGCTTCTATTTTTCTCACAAAGAAGCAAGAAAAGCCTGGACTCTCATCTATGAAAGTTTGTTCAAACTCTAATCTGCTCTTGGAAGAAATACAGTGATCAGTTGCAGAATTTTAACAACAGCAGAGGTGAAGGAATATCTTGAACAAAGAAGGGTGAACAAAAGTGAGGTTGTTCCCATAAAAATGTTATCTGACAATTGCTGATATAGAGAAAGGAAGAGTTCATCTAGGGTTTTCTATTGCTAAAAAGCAAGGGTAGTGTTTATGAATTCGTAAAGAAAGAGCCAGCAAAATCAAGACCAAAGCATTTTTGCCTGTCTAAACAAAGAAGTAGCTGAATGCTATGTCTGTAGATTCCACAAAGATGACATATCAATAACCATGTTTTGAGTCTCCTTAAAAAATCATCTTAGATTATCCCCTTATCAGAGACACAGATTTAGGGCATATTGGCATACGAGACCTGCAATTGGGAGAAAGGATCCAATACGGGAGTGTGCATGCAGAAAAATTGTGTGACATTGGGTTGGTATAGGCTCCCTAATTTCCAGTTTCAGTGCAGAGTTAGGACATGGAACTTGCCTGTGCAAAGGATTACAGTAGTGATGCCCGAGAGATTCAAGGAGAAGATAGCAAAGTGATGGAAAAACTCAGTTTGGATTTCATTGACAAAGCCTTCAGTCTGTTGCCTTATGAAGAAGTCCAGAGAGTGGGCTTAGAGAAATTTGATAATATCTGAAAGAAGAACATGAGAGATTGCCTTAATCAAATTGTTAACTATAAGGGGAGAGCTCCTATGAGACTCCCTAAAGTGATGAGAAGAAATGAGTTCAAGGAAGATTTGAGGGTCATGATCACCTCGCTGTGAGTGAGGGGCAACAGGAAGCTAGAACATTCAAACCTTGCATGTATTCCATGAACCTGATTTGGGAATGAAAGCAATGCATGGACTGGGGCTCCTTTATTAGTCACTGCATCTACAAATAATTCTGTGAAGTCAGTGAAATGCTTCACATGACTTCCAACCTCATGTATGACATTGTTAGAATGAGACTATTTGTCAGATTGGTGAAAGTGGGAAATCCAGATTCAAATTTGATTTATACACATCACCTTCAACCCAAGAATGAATAATCCATTAAACACTATGGGAGATTAAATGATGCTTTTGCCCTCTGCACTGAGTGATGGAGAGGAAATTCAATGAGAGAATCTCCCAAATAGCCAAACAGGTCATCTTTGAATGGGGGGATTGATTTATCCGATTTCACTCATTCACATATGTTTGAGTGTGCAGTTTCAATTCTTGTCCATGCACGCTACCCTGATATCCCAGCGATCAGTTTATGATTAATTATGCAGGCAAGTTGTGCAGGTTCATGACCTAATAAGGTCAAAAAACAAAGCAGGGGAAAAATTCCACATTAGGATAGGGGTATATAAATGTCAAATGGCTGCAGGTGCCAAGTATTTGGATGGAGAGCTGTCAAAGTCTAAATTTGAGATAGTATGAGAAAAAAGGAACTACGATCCAAAAGACATAGTGTTAGAAAAACTTGGCAGCAACTATGGACATGCTCCACATTTGGAGGACTTCTAGGTTAACTGCAATGACGAGGTAGAAGTTAGGAGGCACGGCTATTGTTACATTACATGCAGCAAACAAAAGATTTTGGCATCTACAAGGTACCCCTGGACATTCTTGAGAATGAGGGTGACATTCAATCTCCTTGTAGTTAGTGTTTTAATTTGTCCCAAAAATGAAACAGCGTGTATTGTAGAACTTTACAAATTTCTTCTATGAGTATTGTAAATCTTCTAAGTGGTTGTGTTGGTGGGTGTCCTTGAAGTGGATGGTATTGATTCTACTTTAGGAAGAATATCTTCCTCAGATGTATCATGGGCAGCTGCATCCAATGAAGCCCCAGTTCATGTCTTGGCCAAAAGACTTATCCAATCAGCTCAAAATCACTAAAAATGCATTCAAATCACCTGAAATTGCAAGGGTTGCTGTCAATGCATCAAGGAGTGAGCTAGAAAAGTGAAAGTGTGAAAAATGAACCAATTTTTCAGTTTTTTGGCCATGGACTGATGTTTTGTGCTGGTTGGTGAGTTTTTATGTTGGACTCATGATTACTTGGTGAGTTTTTTGCCAAAATAATCGCTGCTTTTTGACATCCACCCGAGTTTTTGGGCAAGTGACTCAGGAGCGGTTTTGACTTGCAAGAACTTTCAAGTCAGGCAAGTTTTTTGAGAGCTCCTGATCTATCCTGCATTAAATGTACATGATTGCCAGTAGTTCCATACAGCCTATATTAATTCTCTTCTGTAAAAAGCGACAAGGACCTGCCATATTGTGGCCTGGTTTTCTGTGAAACATTAATATTTCCTGTAGTGACTGTCTTTTCCCTTAGCAACAGTCATCTGCATACATGTATCATACTTTATTCAAAACACCCCTACAGTGTGTTGTTCTTATACCCATTGTTGACATAAAATAATATCTCAGAATTTGATAGATTTCCTTAGTTTGTTATACTGTATCATTTTTTGAAATTACATTTTTCATCGTTTGATTCTGGCACTAGCTAATGTGTCAATAATTTTATATAGACTTTGCTAGTGTTTGATTGACTGTGAACATGGCAATTTATTTTGCTGTAGTTTTCCCTGAGAAAGATTGGATCTTTCTTAATACTCATTGTAGCATCTTTCCTTTAACAATGAATGATTCAAGTCAGTATTTATAATTTGCAAAATATGTATGCTTTTTGTTCTTCATTGCATGACGTACTGCGGTCTAATTTTTACCATCAGTCATTGCAAGATTAGATGCTGATGTTAAAAATGTATATGTGCAGTGGATGCAGAGCAGATGCTAACGAAGCTGCTATCATTTTGCTTCCTTCATATATTACAGTTTTCACCCTTGATTTTTCTGGTTCTGGCCTATCGGAGGGAGAGTATGTTACTTTGGGGTGGAGGGAGGTAAACAACATTTTGTCCATTGGACGGCATGATTATTGCATTTGATTTTATATATACCTTGTTGAATTAATAAGGAAGATATTTATGCTTGTTAAAATTTACTACTTTATTATTCATGAATATTTCTTGGTACTTGAGGTGAGATGTTAAGTAGTAAACAAGCCCTTTGTCTTCCTATTGGCAAGTTATAATTATAAGCTAATAAAGAATACAAACTGCGTGGATTTTAAATTGGCATTCTTTGAGATGAAATGTCGGTTGCAAATTCTTGCTTTATTATCATTATTTCATGTCCCCATGCTTTCTTTCTGTTTATCTGTGTCATAAAGATTTCTCTGTTGATTATGTTGTAAGGATTCCTGTTTCAAGCCTAGTGTTATTGACAAAAGAACAAAATTTCCCAAGAGCCATGAATGTCTTGTGTGCATGTCATTGACTATAAGGAATGACTGGATATTCATGCCAACCAGACAGGGGAATCATTACTAAACCTTTATTTGCTCAGATTGCTTTGGAATCTTTATTGAATTATGAATGCGATGACATCAATGATCACAATGTTATCTGATAAATGAATCTGTTCTTGTTGATTTTCTTGGATGAGTCATGATTGTATTTCCTATGTTGATTGGCATGGTTCGATAGTTGTTATGGCACCAAGGAGTGAAATTTTATTTGGCAGTTGATACTTTTGCTAGACAAGTCAAGATCATTACCTGTTTAGTTTATTGGCAGTTTTATATGTTGTGAGATATGTTCTTTCTTGTCAATTTTGGTACTATTTCAATAATTGTTTTGAATCTTTTGATGACTTCCTGCATTGCCATGATTTTATTTGCAGTAAAAAATCTTGATCAAGATCTATAACGTAAATCAATTTAATTTTCCTATTTGTTTTGTTGCCATTTTTCAAGAAACTACCATCTTCTTTATCTGTTCTTGCATTCTGGTAAACCTTTTGATATAGTAAGTGTAAAGGAAAAGGGGGAAATATATGTTCATATATAAGAAATAATAAAAAAAGGAAAGGCAAAGCCCAATTATCTAAGGGCCACAGCTTTGTACACAAGGCACAACCCTTTTAGGGTGCACGGCTTGTGTATATGTCCATGGCCCTCCACAAGCAATGCCTTTACCTTTAATCTTTTTATTCGATGAGATTTGGGTTTGACTTGTTTTTATTCTATTCATAATTAAGCATTAAAATATTATATAATGTTATAATATAAAACATATATTTCTATATATTTATTTATTCATGATTAAGATCAATCTAATCTATACAAAAGTTTGAAGGAAGTACTAACTATAAGGATGAATCTATGATTATTAAGGAATTTGGATAGTACACCCAACTTGTTAAATTGAAGATTAAATTATAGGTAAATCCTTTTTGTTTAATGTGATATGATTTTGGTTGAAGGTAATAAACCTAATACTAGTTATGCTTTGAAATAAAGTTTAACCATGTACTATTGAAATGTGATCTTGATTCTTAACTATATCTAGTCAAGGTGAAGAAATAACTATACTCAACCTAGCGTTGCCACTTGATTTGATTAGAATTATAAACTCAATCAATTGCATAATTTTGGGAAAATTGCAAGTAAAAATGTTGTGCAATATATTTACTTGAAGCAAACAACAAGGGGTACTTTTAGTGTTATTGTCTATAATTTGCAAAATGACACATTTTGGAGAAAATGATATTAATTAGGTCACAAATTTCAAACATTAGATTGGTAAAACCATAACATGATACTCTTACCTTAATGTGATAGGAGGTAATGGAGAGTTATTTAGCTTTCGTGTTCTAAATTCTTACTTTATACGCTAATTGAGTAATTCATTCCCATGTCAATCAGAACTCTTCTAGACCATAGTTTAGATAATCATTGGTAGAGTCAATATAAGAATTCAAAATAGTTATTATAAGTCTTGGAGATTGGAAAATTACTGGAGAGTCAATCGATATTAAACTAGCAAGAACTACATCTCCTTTGATTCCCTTGGGAAGGGATATGTAGGCAATATTAGAGTAATATTGTAATATTTAGTTTATAATGTTCAATTAAGTTGTATGGAACTACTTGCTGTATGGAACTACTTGCATGGAGGTATTTATGCTTGCAACTGGCTAGATCTCTATTTAATTTTTTGAGAGCTCCTGATCTATCCTGCATTAAATGTACATGATTGCAAGTAGTTCCATACAGCCTATATTGATTCTCTTCTTTATGCTATTATAAACTAAATAGTTCCATATGTGCATGGAGGTATTTATGCTACCAACTGGCTAGATCTCTTATTGTAACCTATGACACTTTTCTTGAGCTCCTCCTTTGCTGCAACTTTATTACTATTTGTGTGGTAAGCTGTAGAATCTACATGAAAAGACCCTTTGAAATGATTGCACTCAGGGTGTAGATGTTTTACAATTTGTTGGCATATGTGGATTTGTTTTCCTGTGTTTCTTTAGATACTCCGTTTGTTTTTCCAACTTGGAAGGTGTAGATTAACACCTCATCGGAAATTTCCTCTTTTGTGCCTTTTGTAAATTTCTAGAGGTATAGTTATGACGTGAAGGAATTTACATTTGCAAGAGAAAGTATCTCCTTTTATAATCTTTGAAAGAGTTCTTGAGATCCTCCTTTGTGGTGTCTTGATTACTATTTGAGTGCCAAGATCTAGAAGATCACATGAAAAGATCTTTTGTAATGATTGTAATTAGGGCATACATTTTAAAGGCTCTGTGACCTAAAAGAGTATCAGAAAGCCGTTAATGCCTGACACTCTTGTTTGCTGCATTGAGCTGTCTAACCTTGATTGGGGTGGTCTGGATTCGTTTGTTGGCCTGTTCAGATTTTTCAGCTTGGAAGGTGTAGATTAACACCTCATCAGAATTATCATCTAGTGATCCCATTCTGCCTTAAATGTAGTAGATTTATTGGAGGTAGATTCATTACTCATCATTAATATCAGATGCCACTTTACCTCCATGTTATATGAAGTAGTGCTTTCACTTAATATCAGTCTGTAAAGATTGATTTCCATATCTAGTTGTGTGATTTTTTGGAGTTAAAGGTAGGGGTCTCTAAGATTGCCTTCTTCATGAATTGAAGTAAGAATGAAATCGGATGCTAAGTAAGGGTTATGATGTGTATGGTGATAGATGAATAGTTGGAGGGCATATGGGAAATGGCGACTAATGGTGAAAGGGAATTGAAAGTTAGAAGCGTCAAGCCGTTTTTAGTGTTAGGGTTGTTGTACCCCAAATTAAAATTTTTGCTACACTTAGGCATTTTGAGGAAATGAGTAAAAATCTTGTCAAAATTGTCAAAAAGGGTCAAAATTGGGGTTTGCATGTCTTGCATGAGGGTCAAAAACTCAAAATTTTCAAAATCTGACGATCTGGGTCTGCTCAGAGCGACCAAACCTACAAAACCTAGATCTTAGTATTCCGACCCTAAATTTAAGGAAGATTTTAAAAAATAGAATTTTTTTTTGGGTTTCTTTTGAGACGGATGCTGGCAAAATTTTCTAAAAATAGAAAGTTTGGTTGTTAGGGTTTAAACTGATTTTGATTGGTCAAAAATACTTCCTCATTAGTCTGGTGCAGTCAGAATCACAAAACGATCAGTTTTTCCCTATTGGGTCTATTTTGCTTTTTTAATTTTATAAAGCATTTCAGAAGCTCCGAAGTCATTAATGGAGGTCAGTGAGCTGCCAAGTGTTAGATTCAAACATTCAAGCATTGAACAAAAGATGAGAAACGATGGATGTGCATGCGGATTGAGGAATGGAGAAAGGAAGCTATCAAAGTTGAAAAATACAAAATTTTGGCTAACATTGGAGTCTCCAAGTGCCCTAGCTCAGTCAAGGCGCCCAAACACTCATGCCTTAGAAAATTTTTCATCTCCAGCGAGCAAGGTGAAGGCAAGCACGTCAAACGAAGGAGGAAGTCAAAATTTGCAAAATAAAAACTAACTCTGCCAGCCATGGGCGCCCCAGGAGGAGATAGGCGTCCAACTTTTCAAGGCATCAAATGGTGAATTAGGGTTTGTGCTTCAAGGCAATGTTGTTCAGAATCTTCTTAGCTTCGCAGTGAGTCCAGCAATGCAGTCATCAGAGCAATCAATCAGCCTGAATCTTAGATTGAATGAAGAGGTCACAACCAAGAGGCAAAATGCAAACCATGAAAATAACAGAAAATATTCTAAGTCTGGGAACTCTGGGCGCTCCAGGTGGCCAGGGGCGCCTAGCCTTTTGGAGGACCTAAGCCAACAATTAGGGTTTGCAAATGTGCTCAATCTCATTAGGATTCTGTCAGCTTCGCAGTGGATGTCTTCATGAGATCATCAAACTTGTTAATCACCGGCAAATCCAGATCAAACTGGAGACATAACATGAAGGTTCAATTTTGAAGAATGAAATTCAAGTAAAAATGTCAAAGTCTAGAGGAGTTGGGCGCCCCAACTAGCCAGGGGCATCCAAGCTTTTGAGGCCCCAAATCAACTTTTCAGGTGATGTTGCATCCAGAGCACCCTCCTCAGAATTCAACGAGCTATTCAGTGAATCTGACAAACAGATCGTCGGGATAGTCTAGCTCCCATAACTGCAAATTCATTAGGAGATGAGAAAATACAGAAAATTGGAAAATATGAAAAAATGACTAACTTTGGTGATCATGGGCGCCCAGCTTTTTGAGGGGTCAAATAATGTTTTTATCCAAAGTTGCCTCTAGGATAGTCTTCTCAGAATCAGTCAGGCTCCGCGATGGATCACTCTGTTAGTTCACAGGATCCTCCGAGCATCCGGAAATCAAAGTCAAACCAGAGGTCAAAATAAAGCAAAAAGTTGAAATTTCAAGAAAATTGGCCAAGTCTGGAGAGGAAAAGCGCCCCAGGCTCAATGCCTTAGTCAATTTTTCCAAGTTTTATCTTTCAACGTAAAAAAGTGTCCAAATTCGATGCACCTGCTCAGGATTAGTTTCAAGAAGTTTTAAAGCAAAAAGAAAGCAGATTTTCTTAAACCTCAACTTATTTAAGACGTCCTTGCCTTCCATTATTCACTTTTTGCAGGTTGGCGTCTAGAGCAAGAAGATTTTCTCTTTTCTTTCAACGAAGATTTGAAGACCCAAACAACATGCTTTTTCAGTGTTCTTCATGGTTTCGAGATCAGTGAGCAAAGAGGAACGCTTTTTCGTGCTCCAAACTTCAAGGGCGTTGTTTTTTCAAAACAGCCACTTAGCTTTTTCTGTTTCTGATCACATGGGTCTCTCCGCTTTTTCATCCTCTTGAACATTGGGAAATTTTTCCCTCTTCTAGAAACTACTTTTTGGCCACTTTTTCAGGATGGATTTAGCTTTTTCAGTTTCCAAGCATTTGGGTTTCTCCGAAATGTAATTTTCTACAAAACCTAGGTCCCAACATTTTTTGGAGAACTTGCTTTTTCAAGGAAGATCAACATTCTATTTTCAGCAGCACTCTCCACTTAAAATCAAGAAACAAATCAGCTTTTTTTGCGGATGTGGACGAGATTTAAAGCAACAGTCATCTAAAAGCTTTCTTTCTATTCTTGTCTCAATTCTTATCCACACTTTGAAGAAGAGAAAGAAAACAAGTTGTAATAGTTGGCATTTCTTGTTTTTATGCTTTCATAGGTGTTAGATGTTTATCTTGTTTAGTTTTAGAAATAAAGCTTGCATGTTGGCAAGTCTAAGTTGTAAAAGCAAGGAGATTTTAGGGTTCCCTACTCCTTTGCTTGTGTATAAATAAGGGCAGCCTTGCCTTTTATTTTCTTAACCGTGCTTGTGATAGCAAATTGCAAGCCTGTAATGCTACAAGTTGTTATTTAGTGTTAGTTCACTTAGTGTAAGAGCAAGCTTGTATGCGTCTTTAGCTGCAAGTTATTGTTCAGTGCATGTGTCTTGTGTCAATGTATTTTGGTTTGATGGCTAAACTGTAAGCCTATTTTGCTACAATCCTGCTGTCACAAAAGTGTAATCTTTGTTCTTGAGATTTGAGAAATAAAGTCTTGTGCCTACTTTGCCCTGATATAATGTCTCAGATTTCTGTTTTATGTGTTATGCTTATATGATCTTTATTTCAGCTTGCATTGAAAGTAAGTAGATGTGTGTTGGGAGAAAAGTTTATTTAAGTATTTATGTCAGAGAATCCTTCTTTGTCCATTTCTAACTCTCTTGCTCTGCGTTTACTTGAGAAGTTAGAAACGTCATTAGAGTAGGCTTAGTCACAGTTGAACTTCTAAAACAGAAAATCTCAGCTACGGTGCTTGAGTTTTATAACCTTGTGCTCTTAGCTGAACAAAAAGATAGGCAAATTAGTTTTAATTTACTTTCTTAAGCAACATCAGCAAAGAGGGAGCTTCCCCTCCTAATTCAAAGAACAGTTTATCTGTGCATAGCTGTCCGTTTCTAATCCGCATTCCAGAGGTGCGAAATGAAATGCCAACAAGGGTGATAAGTTTCTGAGTGGGTAAAGTTGTGGGTTTTGGCAGTGAAAAGTTAAAAAAGAGTTAATAAAAACTAATATCGATTTGAAAGTTAAAGACCTTGTGAAAGGGGAGGTGGGACATAGATTGATGTTGCAAGGTGAAAGTGAGTCCTATGTTGCTGGTTCGCTGGTATATAGCCCTGGATCCAGGTCCAGTTCAAACTGAATTCATGATTTGGGTTGATTTGTCTGAAAATTTGCATAGGGGTTGGGATATGGAACCTAGGCAAACTTGGATAGAACCTAGCATAGCTTGATGCTACTGAAAATGGACCAATGCATATAAGCAGTTTTTTTAATTTTAATTAATTTAATTTTTATCCTTTTTAGAATGGACCAGGACATAGCCACATGCTTGACTAGGCTTGGGTACCATTTTTGTTTCTTAAAATCCTTCTTGTGTTTGCCAAAGAGTCAGTGCCCTGTGGTTTTGAAAAGAATTGAGAATGCAGTTTGCTGAAATGTCTGTTCTTTAGTCTGCTGTAGCTGCTCTATTCGTGTAACTGAGTATGTATGCAGCAATTTTATAAGTTTCCTAATTATATTCAACCGAACATGGAAAACACTTTATAAGCTATCCCCAATTATTTAATATTTTATAGGGAATATTTTTAATAATCTAAGTTTTTAGGGTTTTTATCTTTATTTATATAATATCTATATTATATTTAA
>VDFB02000009.1:20384375-20399375 GCA_007258455.2 Sequoia sempervirens | reverse complement strand
GAAGAAAAGAGTAATTAAAAAAGTTGGAGAAAAGAGTTGAAGTTTTAACCCATATCTTTTTGGTCTTTTGGTCAATTGAGATATTTACTACCAAATGGTGAATACCTTGGATTATATCTGTTGCAGGTTAAAGTAGCGGTACAATATATGAGAAAAGTAATTCAGAAGAAAGCTCACTTTGACATCATGGATCTTGATGTTATTCAGGTTTTTGCTGATATCCGCTGAACCATTCAAGTTTCCTTTTAAAAAATTATGCCATTGTTAATGTAGAGCTTGTTTTATCTGGGATTAATAAATCTTTAATATTGTATATCTCACTAAAATAAGCTTAGCATGAAAGATGTGCCATTTTGAATGAGACTGCTGACTCTTGATTTGATAATCTAGTTATTATGGACATTAGAAAATATTAGCATTAGTTTTTGATAAAGGTAAAGGTGGGTTTTTGAAATAGCCCAAACCTTTTTACAACAAAACAGCCAAAGGTGAATAAAACACGTTCCATGAGAAATGGAACAAAACCGGGTAGAAAAAACAGCAGAATACAAACAGAAACAACAAAAGGCCTGAAGCCATTTGCCATTCATCAATAAGGAACTTAATCTGATCCTCAAAAGAGGTTTCCATGCTATCCTTCTCAAGGTTGATGACATCATTGTTAATAGCTGAAGTTCTGGTTCGGTTTCTCTTGGCAGGTTCTTTGTTGATAGTGGTACTTATCCTCTTTTGAAGTTCATTTTGTAACACAAACAAACAGGTAGCAGAATTTTTAATAGTGTTTTCACTAAACTTGGCGACTTTGATGAGGTTATTGTTTATTTTTCTTGCTTTTTTTGCAGCACCAACATTCTCCTATCCATGTCTTCCTATCTATGAAACATTGAGAAAATCATTTTAGCCTCGTCCCACTACCCTTCATCAAATTGAACTTTCCCTTTGTTATTACGATCCTTACCATAGAGCTGATTTTCTAGACATTGGAGTTTGTTTTTCAAATTTTCATATTGAAGCATAAACCACTTTTGGATACTCTGTTGAAGATTAAAATTGTCTTCCAGCTTGTTGACCCTGTTCACTAGACCGTCACAGCTATGGTAGCTGGGGCTTTGGTCTTTCTTGGAATCACCAGAGATTTTCTGGGGCTCAACATTCATTTTCTTTGAGGGGCCTTCAATATCAATCTTCTTACCCTTGTTATTGATATTATGAGACTTCACAAATTGTTCACCCATCATATTAATAGGAGTTTTTGAGGGTTTAGGAATAGAGGGGTAAGGCTGGTCGGAGGGACAGTAATTTTCACCAACCCAGGGCCTCCACTCTGTTGGGGATCCTACTAGAGTTTTTTTGTTTATCAACCAACACCACATTGGTAGGAATAGGGGAAGCAAGGTTATCCTTGGGATCTGAAGGATCTGGAGTAGAAGAATTGGGGTTAATAGGAGGGGCAAAAGCAAGGGATTTGGCATTGGAGGTAGCATGTCTTGGCATATGAGGAACCTGAGTATGGCTAATGATCTTGGGATCTAAACTAGGAATAGGGTTTTTTTGCAAGCTCAAACCTATGCAACCTATAAATCAGGCCTTGGTGCAGGGATATATTCAACTTCCCAAGGAACATTGACAATAGAATTCTCAAGGCAACTAAGAAGAAAGAAAGACTCATCTTTTTATTGTGGCTTAAATGATTAAGCATAGGAAAATGGTAGGTAAAGATACATTTGTATCTTCCCTCTACAGTAAATATCTTCCCTCTACAGTAAAATACTTGATGAGAATGTTGGCAACCTCATCGTAGGTATTGTGAAGAGCTTCTGTCTTGTAACAAATCTGGAACCTTTCAACTTTCTCTCCTCTTCCGAGGAATGTGTCAATGTGCACTTGATTTTTGGTCTTTACAGTCTTTTGGAGTTTGAGCCCATCCATGGCAGGGCTTGTTGCCTCAACTATAAGTTCCTCTGAGATGGTGAAATAAATACCCTTGACATACACAGTTCAGTTCTTCAACAAACTAGCAAACTCATTGGAGATCCAAGGGTCATAAACATTACTGGAGTCAAGAAAATTGGTGAGATCCCTTCTTTTAAGAATATGCCAGATGGTAGGATTCTTCTTGACCTAGTCGCAGGAAGAAGGTTTGACCCTCAATCTATCACCACCCATCTAGCTAGCACTGTTGTAAGCCCTATTTTTATCTCTGTTGCAGACTCAATTCTAATACAGATACTGACAAAGAGAGGATTCTTGAAGTTGAATAAGAGGACACATCATCCAGCCTATGCACAATCCAATTGGCACATGTCATAGCAAAGAATACTCATCCTCAACCTCCTTAGGGTTATTTAGTTGTATGCCTTGAAAGCCACCTCTCAAACAATTTGAAAACCTATAAATATGAGGATTGCTTGCCATAATTGTGAATTTTATCCCTAATGTTCAAAGGTAGAGAGCTAGCCTCATACCAATAAACCCGTTTGTTAAGAGAAACCCCCACATTAGCATGAAAATCAACAGAATATTTGCCTTCCCTATAAATATGTTGGATTTTAATATTATTGAAAGATTTCAACAACTCCAAAGAATCAAGGATGATACCCTTCCATGACTGGTTAATATTTTCCTTGAAATTCAAAGCCTCTATGCTATTTCTAGAGTCACCTTCCACCACAAGATTGGAAATATTGAGGTATTTTGTGAGATGTATTCTTCGAAGAGCAACATAAACTTTCGCCATATTGCTGGTTTGAATGCCCAAACTATTGACACATGCAGCAATCATTTCACCCTTCCAGTTCCTATGAATGCCACCTCCACCGATTTGTCTTGAGTTACCTTTGGAAGCTCCATAAAGGTTGAGTTTGATCCAACCATATAAAGTGTTTTCCAGACAGTAGAAGCTCTCCTCTTTTGCTTATCTCTGTTGACCTCATCAAGAGAGGACCTAATATTCCAGTTCTTAGCAATTTCTCTTTCAATAGCCAAAGGAAAGATTTTTGGGATTTTCAATTTGTGAAGATACTGCATTCTCTTTGATAGCATGACAAGCTTTCAAAGAACCACTTTCTAGGCTTAGCTTTATCATGGAAAATTCTATTGTTCAGTTCTTTCTAGATGCTCAGACAAACATGAGGAAGAACTTGGAGTGAGATTCATTTGATAATAGGGTGCTTGAAAGGGGGGTCCCAATTGATGGCCAAAGTTCAGATATCCTGAGGGTAGACCCATTGAATTTCAAACATATTTAAGATAGCATGCTTCAAATTTCAAGCATAAGGACATTTGATAACAAATGCTTAGATGTTTCTTCAACTTTCTTTCACAGAACACATCTATTAGCTAGGGAGAAATCTTTGTGCTTGAGGATATCAACAGTGAGAAATTTTCCAAGACAAGTAGCACACTAAAAATGTTAATTTTAGGAATGAGGAAATGGTTCAATATTTGAATCCAACTAAAATTAGAGGCAGGTAGATCTAATAATAGATTAAAACCAGATTTGACAGAGTACACATTGGGTTATCTGACCAAACCATTTTATCCCTTCTGGCCAAGTAAGTTGAAGCAGAAAGAGTTAAATTTACTTAAAAGAGCCTCCAAGGCAGCAATGTTATAGATATCATGTATGTTCCTAGAAATCTTCCAAGTCTTGCATTCCATGTTCTGGGTCCAGTAATCAGCAATAAAGATTCCAAATAGATTACAAATTTACTACTTTAGTAGCACATGATTGGTAGAAAGCAAGAAGGGTATTGTTTAGTCATGGAAAATGGACAAGTTCCCCATTTCCAATTCAACGAATTCTTTTTTTAGTAGCTGTTTAGCCTGAACCCTATTATTCGAGATGGCAGATCCAGCTAGTCCATTCATTGTTGCCTGTCATAAATTTTCAGCCTATTTTAGCATGATCCTTGATTTTTCCCAAAGCCCAAACCACCACGACTTTTTGAAAGGCAGACTCTACCTACGGGAGAATCTCTGCTTGTCCTTAGTTCCAAACTGCAAGAATCATCTCTGAAGTTGCTCAACAGTTTTTGCCATATATCATGGAATTTTAAAAAGAGATAAGGGGCAGACTGAAAATAATTTGAAGGGAGCTCTTGATGAGATGGAGTTTACTAGCTTGAATGAGGAAACAACCTTTCGAAGCAGAAAGTTTTCATTATATTCTCTCTACCAAAAAATTCTAAAAATGACCAAATATTCTGCTTGAGCACAGGGGCATTCCAAGATTAGTAGCAGGAAGTTGATTAACATTGCAACCGAGATAATTGGCAATTTGATGTTGAAGAGCTGGTCTCACGTTGAAGATGAAGAGGGCACTTTTTCTAAATTTATTTTTTGGCTAGAGACAACAGCATAATCTAACCAAATATTCTTCCATTTTCTTTCTTAAGCAATAATGGATTTTCTAAGAAGAATAGTATCATCAACAAATTGTTAATGAGAGTAAGGACTTAGGGAGTGACAAAGGAGGTTGCTTTTAAATCTGCAATGCTGCTATCAATGATACATTTCTCATTTCTGAAATATTTCTCCCAAAAACTTCAGCAAGGATGATGAATAAATAAGGAGAGGGAGGGCTCCCTTGCCCAAGGCCCCCCACTACTAGCAAAATGGCCATTGGGAGAGCCATTTATGATGATAGATTACATGGGTGTGGAAAAGCAAGCCTTCATTAGCTTTAGGATCTTCGTATGAAAGAAAAACTTCTGCAGAACTTTAGTCAGGAAATCCCAAGGCACTTTATCATAGGCTTCACAAATATCAGGCTTGAGTTCCATACTTTGTTTCTTGCTCTTATCCATCAAGTGAAAGACCTCATGGACAATTATAATAGCGCCCAACTTTTTTTTTAACTTGGAACAAAAACATTTTTATTTTTGTCTATAATTTTGTCAAGGAAAGGCTGAATCCTTAGGACCAAAAGTTTGGACAAGATTTTATAAACCATGTTGCAAAGGCCGATAGGATGGAAGTCCTTGAGATTATTGGCACCAATCTTCTTAGGGATCAGGACCAAGAAAGAGTTATTCAGTTCCCTCAAAATATTACCATTAGAGAATAACTCAGCTGCTTTGTAATATCTTGATCCATGATATCCCAATATTTTTGAAAAAATGCAGGGGGAAAGCCATTGGGTCCAAGAGCTTTATAGGGATCAAAGGAAAAAACAATAGCCTTAATCTCTTCCTTGGACACCTCACTACCTAAAACTTCATTAGCATTTGTTGAAATGATATTGGGAATAGTGCTCAACAACTCTTCTTTAGTGGTTTCCATCTTGGGAACTGAATTAAGGAGTGGAAAAGTCGAATCTCTTCTTTCTAAATTTCCTCCTCTTGAGTGATTTTTAACCCATCATCTCTAACTAGTTTAGTAATTTTGTTGTTTCTTCTATGCTTGAGGGTGGATTGCTGGAAGATTTAGTATTTCTGTCTCTAGCTTTAGCCATTGAATTCGAGATTTTTGTTTCCAAAAATTCTCATCCTTTCTTATAGTATTCTGTAAAGAACAAAGAACATAATTTTTTAATCTGAACAAAGTTCCTTCATAGCACTTGTAGAGTTCATTTCATGTTAAATAGCAAGAATTTTTTTCCTAGCCTCTTTTTTTGCTCAAAAGTATTGGCAAAAGATTTTTTATTCCAATTTTTGATTTTAAATTTGACATTTTTTAGCTTTTCTGAGAGTTTAAAGTTTAAATACTGTTGTCTCTTCAACCTCAATTTTCCACCAATTTTTATTTAGATCCTTAAACTCTGGGTGAAGAGTCCCTATGATTCCAAATCTGAAAGGCTGGACACTTTCTTTCATCTGAAAGGCTGGAGAGGTATGACGTAGAACTGATGTAATAAAGAAATTAATAACTATCATGAATCTAAAAATAAAGGGTAATCTCATTTTAAGATTACTTCAGAGCATAGTGTTGAGACTTGTACTCGACAAAGCCACTTTTTGCCTTAGACTCAGGTTTGGTGACGAAACTGTCCAAAGTTACAAAAAATGGATTCAAACTTCAAAGTTTCCTGGGACACTACTGGCCAACGTTGGTGACGAAACTGTCCCAATCAACATCTGTAGGAATTTGAACACTTTTGATCTTATCCATGCTACTCAAGGTATTTTCACGCTGCTTGTCAGCGATTGAAGCCAATCCCTTGAAGAACATTCCAACCCTTGATCTGAGAAAAGTTACTCCCTCCGATGCTTGTTTAATATTTGTCACACTTGGAAGCTCACTTTTCATTATTTCCATGTTGAAATAAATGATTATTGATGTCTACCATCCACTCATCCCTGCTTCTTCTTTCTTTGCTCTTTCTCTATGGGGAGTTGACCCTATTTAAAATCCTTTACACTTCTTCTTTATTGGATACCTGTATCACCATTTGGTTGACACTCAACCAAGAAGATTCAGCCACAATTTATGATGTACCATGTTTTTAATTCAAGTTGCATTGTCATAACATTATAAAATTGTTATATTGTGTTCAAAAGTGAAAGATAATACTTGATATATACTACAAAAGATATTATAAAACACCATGGTTTCTGGTAGTTTTGATTGAAATATGAATATGAAATTTGGTGTTCAGTTTTTTGTTATGTTTTTTTATTGCTTGCATACTGAAGTTGCTTTTTTGGAATTCTACCACTCAGGTAGCCACAAAATCTTTCATACCTGCATTGTTTGGACATGCCACCGAAGATATTTTTATTCAACCTCGTCATTCAGATCTCATATACAAGTCATATGCTGTAAGTTGTATGTTTTTGTTAGTTTGTTTTATTTTGGGGTATGTTTACACAAAGATGTTCAACTTCAAATACATAGATGATCTATTAATTTTTGTGCACATGCTGTACGAAAAATGGATGGCAAGCATGCATATACTAGTTCCTTTTTCTTTGTTTTGTTATTCTAATACTCCATTAGCTGAGGTGTATGTTCATTCATTTGTTTGATCTGGATAATAGCAACATGTGTTTTGAATAAATCTTTTGGGAATTTCATTCTGTTTCTTTTTTCTGCTTTAGTAGGAATTTCACATATTTGATCATCTGTATTGAAGTATTGGTTGTAAATGAAACCTGATTCTCTTGGGCAGAGTTCTACATAAATATGTTTGTTGTTAATAGTGGCCTTATTCTGTCTTTTTCTTCTTTTGAACAAAGTAATTGTTTTGAAGTAAGTTTCACTAGGTTTTGAGGGAATAAGAGAATATTGTTTATTTAGATATGCGAGTCTTTATCAGAGTATAATGTTTAGGTCTATGATTGTGAATAAGGTTTTATTGAATAAAATTGAATTGTCATTAAGATTGTATTAAGGAATAAATAATTATAGTAGGCTTTAGGTGAAATAACTAATTGTTGGTTATACATATAATGTGTTACGATATTCAAGATCAATAAATCTACCTAAATGTTGTCACTAAACTCTTTCGGTTTAGTATACTTGGAATCAATGGTTTCTATATCTATCCTTTTCTACTGAAGGAATACATGAAAAATACAAGCTATGAGATAAATGCAAGTTTCAAATCAAGCAAACTATCAAAATTGATGAAAGAACAACTTCCCTGATTTTATTAAATCATAATCACTAATTTCAATTGGAAGCCTTACTTCTAGTTTTTGTTATATCTCCTTATTGATTTCTGCTTATTCCATAGATCTTCTGTGACCATGGTGAGATGAGAGACAAAAATATTAGTGCTGCTGAAAAAATGGAGAGATGACAAACCATCTTTCCTTTGCATTTCCAGACAGGATTGCTCTCACTGAAGCACAAAAGCTTATGCTTGCACAATCTTCACCCAAGTGAGGTACCATCTGTGCAATTAAGAGCCTTGATTAATTTCTTTCTACCATTTTCCACATGAAATTATCTTCCCTTAAATGCCTCTTCACAAATAAAATATAACAAAGGAAAAGCATATCCAGGCAGTTACCATTCACACAAGAAACAATGCACCTCTTGTCAAATCACATGCACTGGATCTAGCCATGGCTTTGGGAGCCTATTTTTCACTCCATCGAATGTTTCTTCATGTCTTTTCTCATTTTGTTTGGGCCCACAAATATAGCAAATGCATTCATTCACCCTGTAAGGGGTTTCTGTTTTGAACAAGCTGAGAGAAAAGACAAGATCACTACTATGCTGCTGTGTATACCTACCCACATTGAAAATTACTGGAACTTTCTTCCAAGGGACAATATGCTAGGTCTTGAGAATAACTCTTCTCTAGTATATGTGTCAATTGTATAAGGGTCAAGTGAAAAAATCTGGACATCCATTCTCTTTTCAGCTGATCATTATCACCCCCTGCCTGTCTATGGCTGAGGTATGATTCAAAATTGTTAGCTTTTTACTGTTCATTTATATATTTTCACATTTATTTAAATTTGTCAAACCTCATGCTGGTCCTCAAGGGCCAAAAGCACTTTGCCCCCGAGAAACTAATAATGCAGCACATGAAGGAAAGTATAGGCAGGAAATAAGTTTAAAAGTACTCATATATTACATCGCATATATCTAAGTCTGCTTCATCTTAAAATGTTTCAATGTCACAAAATTTGCACTGCTACCATCTTTGTATGTTAGTGTCTACAATGATCTAAAACTTAAAAATCGACAATGCTACTCAGATGTTTTCCTATACAAAGCCGATGAAAATAATTCATGCCACAACACATAAATCTCAAGGTTTTTCCTCATTAGAGGATCCCATTTTCAATAGACTTTTCCTTAGATGGATGCTCACCTGCTTCTGGAGTGAAAGGCCTTCTTAGGTAGACTTGAAGATGAATGTTGAGTTAGCCTGCCATCACCATCAGAATCTCCTAAACTTCTAAACCCTGCATTGTGATAAGCTCATTTTTTAATTCCATATGCCTATTGGCAAGTGATTTTCCAGATCGTCATGATCTTCATATAGAAGATAAGCTGCCTCTGCTTTTGAGAGGATCTCCACAATGGGGAAATTTGCTTCTACATCAGATAAATTTGTCCTCTTGAAAGTCTGTTTGGGATTCAGCATCATTCTTTGAACAAAATTATCAATGTCACCACTAGCTAAGTTTTCTGGCATTCTGTATGTCACATTGAATGATCCTTTCATTCCAGACTCTCATGCCTGAGTTTTTGACATGATAATTCGTGAAAGATGTGATGTCCAAGTGCCGGTGGTCTGAGAGTCACTTTAGGCTCTTCTTCCTCTTGCTGCCTTTCTCCCTGCTTTTCTATTGATTTCTCAGTTTTGGGGTGGATGATGAAAACTGGTTCCTGCACGCATCTCTTTTTGCCACACTTGCCTCCTCCAGTACTGGGTAGGTATCCCCCAGTTCCAGGGGCAAATTGACATGGTCCTGGTGAGGGGAAGGAGAAAAGTAAAAAAAGGTGTCCCTCCTTCACGAGCTTCAGAATGAACATGTAAAATAAATGGGTAAAAGGAGTATTGCCTCCGCTGTTAAGCTGGAATGCTGCTCCTGCAGCATGAAACCATCATTATTCCTCTTCCACACAGACTGTGTCTTTACTATATTTTTTTTAAATCAATAAATGCACAAGTTGAGTGGGGAGAGAACTGAATCTCTATGGAAGGATAGTATGGGCATAAAGGCTTCTCTTATTATTTTGAGCACATCATTCTTCACCATGCTCGAATATATTTGATAATATCTTTGCCGGAAACCTGTATGTTTCAAGGGTCTTGTCTATGCTGAAGGAGAAAACTGCCAGTCTACTTCCTTTTCAAAGACAGGCTTCAATAAGTTTTCAATATCTTCTACTTTAATCACAATAGGGATATTAGGCAGCATTTCCTATTATCCAGAAGCTCTAAGCAGAATTGGCTGCCTTCTAGGGTTGTCCAGAATAGTCCCTTAGCCTTGGACTGACCTTCAGACTCTGCATTAGTCTTCCTGCAGTGATGTTTGATAATATCATTGGCTCCTCCAACACATCCTAGAATACAGAGACCCAATGATTTTTGCTCCGAGCCTGGGTGGTCTTCATGTGCTTCCACTACTTTGTGGGGTCCTCCCATTGCACATCTATTTATACTTAATACTTTGTTTCATTTTAAATGCTTCGAGTGTAGGGCCCCTTCAGCCGTAGTTCTTTGCTATTGTAACTGAAGTACCTTCCACTCCCTTTGACATATTCTTGGTCATTTGTGGACATTAGTATAATTTCTTTATTTTAAATACTTTTAGAGAAGCAGTTAATGGCTTCCTTCTTGATGAGGTTTGTGATCTTTAATTTCTATTCTTGGGTAATGACTATTTGTGATTCTGTTCCAGGTGTGTCTGAGTATGGTTGTTTTGTGGAAGAATTTAGGTTTTTGTCACCATCTTTTGATCAAGAGACCTTTGAATATTTCCTCTAGTGGATCTCCTCCATTAGAAGAAGTTTAGTTGGTAAATGCACCAGAAAATTTTCTTTCTTTGATAGAGGTTTTGATAAGCAATCTTATTTTATAGTAACATATAGTTGCAGGGAAGGTCTTATTAAATTACATTTTAAATTTTGTCTTCTATAGCAACTACATTTATCTTCCTGTTTGTGGGAAGTGTAGTCAGCCGAGAGTGTACTTGGTCGGCCATGAGTCATAAGTAAATAAGACTTTAGTTAATGTTAATATTTTCTATGTACTTGTCATGTTAGTTGTCTCGGGAATTAAGTTCTTGACGAAACAATTAGTTGTAATGAAGGGATGCGACGGTTGATCTCTCAACCATTGCCGGCGCACTAAATGTACTCGAGTCATGTAGGCAGGAAACACTGTTGCTATGATAATTAATTTTATGATTCTGGAGACTATTTTGTCATGTACTTGTCCTACACTATTATTGTACGGATGATTGTATTGGCATACATTCTATCAATAAAGACAGTATGATTATTTTGTCATTATGTTCTAGTACATGCGTTATGTTCTGTAAGTTATTCCCGTTTACTTTCATAGTATGTTGAAAGCATCCCAGTGAGTAAACATTTGGCGCCATTGCCTAAGTGAACTTAGGGAAATCACCTGATGGTAGAATGGCGATGTGATGGGTTGGCTGATAGAGGAACCTATACAAAAAAACAAGGAATGAGAAGATGACTTGACACAAGACCTTGTCAACCTGTGGGATATCTCGTTGAGGGAGCACGTATAGAGGGAGGCTCTCAGTGGAGAGATTCCCCAGTTGGTCATTTGGGACAGACTACAATGAAGACTAAAACAAACTGCTGAAGAAACCAATGAAGATATTATTGAAATAAACCAATCTATTGCTAGAGCACACCAAAACCTTGTCGAGGAAAGGGACAAAGGACCTTTTAGGACACCATCCGTAGCAAGTAGAGAAAGATATAGAATTAATGAAAATGAAAATGAATTAATTGAAGAGCTTGAGCACAGTATTCGATGCATTCGGGAGTTGTCCATATCGGACGATGATGAAGGGCTGAGATTTGGAGGATCCGAGCCAAAGACCTCATGGCAAAGGGAGTACCAAAACGAACCCCAGGAGACTTGAGGTGTAGAGGACGCTGAGAGGGGACATGGGGAATACCCGTACGTGGTTGAGAGTGCAAGAGAGGCACTGAAACGACGCGGGAGAACTAGTCCAATCAGGTCCTACACATAGGGAGGGCATCGGGGAAGGAATATGGTGACTACACTAACCGAGAGGCAGAAGCTGCCAAAGTTCATGAGGAATGGGTTAGAGGATCTAGTACGACATTGCAAGACATACGAGACGATTTGGATAGCCAACGGGTAAGATAATGTGGACTATTGGCTGAGAGCATTCCTAGCAATGCTGAGGGGCATAGACATTGATTGGTATAGTGAACTGGATCCAGTCCATTGAACATCATGGCGAACACTGAAGAGGGTGTTTGAGGAGGAATTTAAACTCCTTAGAGATGACAATGAAATTGTAGCGGAAATCTACAACATGAAGTAAGGGAAGCATGAGAACATGTGAGCCTACAATCATAGACTCGAGGAGTTGCTGGGAAAACTAGAGACAGCCAATAGATGGCCTGAAGAAGCGGTGGTTTGTTGAAGAGCTACTTCCCTCTCTTCAGAAGAAAATGAAGGTGGTAACTCCATTCTCGTACACTGAAGCATATAACCATGCGATGGATATCGAGAGTGAGAACGAGACATCCTCTTGGGGGAAAAAGAAAACTAATGATGATGAAAGTACGGAGGAAAGTAGTGAAGATGAGTCAAAAACCATACAACCTCTTTGTCGAGACATGATGAGGATGATGAATTGAAAGCTAATAAGGAAGGGTTGAAGGAGGCGAAGGAATTATGGTGTACCGAATGCAAAACAGAAGGTCACACGAAGGTGAATTGCCCGAAGAAAATGTTCTATGACATCTGCCAAGTTATGGGACACTCCATCAACGAGTGCCCGTACAACCTAAAAACAAGGAGTTTGTAAGTGTTCACACAAGGGGAATAGTCAACCCCTCCGACCACACCGTCGAAGCCCCAAAACAACAACACATCCCCTGGAGGCCACTGCAACAATCGGAGAAGTAATAACAATACACCAAGAAGCAAGATCCAATACGACAACAAAGGCAACTCCATGATACAGTGCTGAAAGTGCAATGAATGGGGTCACTTTGCTAGGGAATGCCAGAATGGTCAAGGTGTAGGTGGAAGGTTGTGCAAATGGTGTGGTCCTATTGATCACAAAGACACTAATTGCCCGAAGCAAAAAGGCATAAACATGTTGGAGGTAGCCGACAGGGAGGTCTCGGCGATCACAAGGGCGTAGATGAAGAAAGCCAGTTACCTAGACTCTCGTACGAAGAAAGAAAGACTCCGAGAGGCCAGGGTGGAAGTGGAAGAGGCAATGGCAAAGGAACAAAGAACCTCCAAGTCGACTAGTATGTTGTTGCAGTCGGAGTTCGAGAAAAACATCATACAATAGGTGCTTCACACAACCGTACCAATCAAGGTAACAAACCTTCTGCAGACGATGCCCCAACTGAGAGTAGTACTCACGAACGTCGTTGAAGACAACCTTCAGAAGGGTCCAACCGAGAGTATGACACATCCGACAGGAGAGGCCACGAACCCAATGCTACTCATAGTGAACGTTGGGAGGAAACCGACCATTGTACAAATGGAAATCTTGGGGAGGAAAGTCTTCAACGCCATTGGTGATGGAGGCTTCGAAGTGAACATACTGCCAAAAAAAACATGGAAGTGTTTGGGGAAACTAACCTTTTGGCTCCCGACATTCCACTTGGTAGGTACGGACCAACACGACATCAAACCTCTCGTTACACTGATGGCATAGAAAGTCCTGATCGGCACGCAACCGTTCTTGTTGAACTTCGTTGTCATCCCACTGCAGAAGCTGTATGACGCATTGTTGGGACGAGGATGGTTGATTTCCGCCAAGGGGATCATAATTGGAAGAGGAACACACTCTCAATCGAGAGCAACGTGCGGAAGTACATCACTGACTTGAAGAACCACACCGTGAGCAAAGAATTGGCTTCCTCTGGATCAAAATTGGACGGGGGTGAGTCGGATGTCGATGGAGGAAAGCTATTGAACCGAATGCCGATGGCATATTTGAACTCGAGAGTTGCTTGGAGGACAAGACAAGCTCACTGAATGGGCTATTTCATTGGCAAATGGAGGATTACAAAGTGTTCCACCCAGAATGCAAAATGTTTCAAATCAGAGAGGGAGAGGAGGAAGATGACAAGGGTATGTCCAGTCAGGCATTCCCACCAGAGTACGAGAATATAGAGGTGTGGCAGACCTGGAGGAGATGCCAACCCACAAGTTCGAAAGGGACAAATTGATCAAGTACGAGGAGCTGACACTAAAGAAAGTGAACCTCGGTGAAGAAGACAAGCCTAAGGTGATCCTTGTAGGTGATGACTGAGAGACCATACCAAAGGCGGTGGCATTCAATTTTTTTATAGAGCATAAAGATGCCTTCACTTGGATGTACAAGGACTTGAAGGGCATACCACTGGAGCTGTGCATACAAGTACTTGAAGGGCATGGACAAAAAATATGTCGCCAAAGTACAAGATGAGATCGAGAATATGTTGGAAGCGGGCATTATATTCAAGGTAGAAGTCAGCAATTGGCTGTCACCGATTGTCATCTCTCTAAAGAAGGAATCCGAGCAGATCTGGATATGTGTGGATTTTCGTTGCCTGAACGCAGTGACAATCAAAGACCCGTTTGCAATCCCCTTCATTGACACAATTCTGGAAGAGTTTGCTGGACACGAGATGTACTCGTTCATGGACAGGTTCTCTAGATACAATCAGCTAAGTATCGCCAAGGAAGACAAGTTAAAGACAACATTTGTGGTCGAGAACGGAGTGTACGTGTACAACTGAATGCCATTCAGGTTATGTAATGTGCTGGCCACATTCCAGAGAATAGTATTGCCTATCTTTGACATTTGTCAGTCGGCAACTTCAAAGCATTCCTCGATGACTGGTCAATCTATAGTGACAAGGAGAAACACTTGAAAGCTCTCGGAGTATGCATGGAGAGGTGCAAAGCAACTCGACTAGTACTAAATCCCCAAAAGTACAGATTCATGGTGACACAGGGAAAACTGTTGGGACACATCGTGTGCAAAGTCAAATTGAAGACAAACCCAAACAAAATAAGAGTCATCGTACAGATGGAGGCCCCTCAAAATGTCATTGGCGTGAAGTCCTTCCTCGAACACGTGGGGTACTATTGGAGGTTCATCAAGAACTTCACATAGGTCTCCTATCCTCTTGACCTACTGACGAGGAAGGGACAACCATTTGTATGGGCAGAGGAGCAAGAAAGGGCATTCAATGAATTGAAGGATGAACTGATTAGTTCACCAATATTGGCTTGCCCTGATTGGAACAAGGAGTTCCACGTACATGTGGATGCCTCCAGCTTTGCCATTAGAGCAACCTTGGTGCAAGTAGGAGTACATGGGATGGATCACCCGGTGTTTT
>VDFB02000009.1:20290185-20384275 GCA_007258455.2 Sequoia sempervirens | reverse complement strand
TATATATTTATATATTTTTACTATGCTAGGGGAAATAGGTTACATATCCAGAACAAGATACAACTTGTTATAGATCATTAGGGTTTCTCATTTCTAGCAAAGGGTTAAAGGTATCTTTGTGTTGTTATTATTTTCATTTCATGGGAATTTTACAATATAGTATTGAAATCCTAGAAGAATGAATCATATGTGTAGATTAAAGATTATCTAAATGTATTAATGTCTATGGTGTATATTTTTGAAGGATTCATTGTTCTTCTTAATCATATCTTATGATTTATGTGTTAGCTATGATTAGTTAGCCATTTGGATAGTTGTAAAATTCTTACAATTTTTTTATAACATATCTTATTAGATTAATACAAGACTTTTTTGGTTTATTCATGGATAACTAAGTTATATTATTTCAATGTCTTTTAGTTTCAACTATCTTCATATAGAGCCTAGCTTATGTGCAGGGTTTGCAAGTATAATCTTTAGTCACAAGGTAGATTCTAACATTTGTATCATTTGATATCTAAAACTTTGGACTCTTTTTACAACCTAGATATAGGCACCCATCTACTTTATGCTTAACCTCCCACCACGCCAATTCATCTAACATTGTGCTGATTATATTTTTTACATTTCCATGTCTATATGTGCATATAATTATTATGGGATATTAGGAATACATCCTTACACAATTTTTAAGGTAGTTCATCTAATTTTTAAATATTTAGAACCTTGCATATTCAAACTAGCATACATGTATTTAGTGATAGATAAATAGGGGTATATTATGCATTGGTTATTGTTTGTGTCAAGGAATATATCTATTTCTTATAGTTGTATCTAATCCAACACCTTAGGGAAGCCACACTTGACCTAACAAAGTCTAAAGTCAAATAAGGTCTTACCCACCTTAGTAAATCAGTTCATTTTTACCCTAGTTTATTATAAGTGTGAAGTCTTCTGTCTTGAATTTGACATCCGTGACACTTAGGAAATATTATCATTAGGGACCGGGGAACCCACAACTTTGAGAATCAACATGTAGGTTGTACTTTCATCACATGACTTATATTTCCATGCTTTGGTGGAAAGGTTTTTTAGACATGTGACTAAATATCCTATTGTTCCATATTAGTTGTACATTCACATATATTAGTGGTGTATCTTATATAGTCCACTTGCAGATCATTGTTGAGTTTATCTCTTGTATCTCTTTTGCATATTGAATCCTTAAATAGAATAACATTATTCTATCATTTTATTATTTTTATTTCATAATGCTTTCCTTTATATTTATTGATCTTAGGTGGTTACCTTCAAAGCCAAATCTTACATGAAGCTACACAACTAATTTGATATGTGATAGCGTTCAACAACTTAAAAGAGGATTGAGCAACAATTCTTCAACCTCATTGATTGTAATTTAAGGATGAATTATTGTGCGACTATTATCAATTTCACCAGATCTTATTCCTAGGGTTTTTGTCATATCTTTGATTGAGAGATTTGACTATACATTTTTAAATTTATCAAAACCCCAAGTAATGGTTTTCATAGTTTGCAAATGGAGCAAGATAATTAGGTTTTTAGTGTTTATTTGAGGATCCATCAATTTCAATATCACAAAGATGCTCATATACAAATTTCTATTATTTGTAGTAGTTATTTTTAAATAATGGATAAAAGACTATTTTTTAGGTTACTTAATTTATTTTTTATTTGTTGTTTTAGGATAGAATTTATTTAAAATTTCTTCTTTCTTATATTTTTTATATAAGTTTAAGAGAGGTTGCATTATTATTTTTTAGATATTTAATTATTATTCCCAAATCCCTAAAAGCATATTCATTGTAACTTATAAATAAGTGCCTTTGGCACAATATTTTCTTAACAATGGTTGATGCTACATATGCTACAAAAGTTATTCTTAAAATTTATTTTTTTTGTTTGCATTTATTATGTTCATAATTTCACCATGTAAATTAAAACTATATAAAATCGAGTCAAGATTTGCATTAATAATATTTTTCTACCTAAGTTATGGCTTTGAATACAACTTAACTATTTATTTCTTGAGATTGTGTGTTGCTCAAATTATATTCCTTTACTCCTTAATTACATTGAATAGCTAGATTCTATTTTATCTAGCTAGAAAATATCATTTGTGTTTAGATTAGTAGTTTATCTTCTTCAGTATCTAAAAGTATTGTTTATAAGGCACATTTGTTAATAGTCTAATGCATGTATCCAAGGGAAAAAAATAGGAATTTAATCAATTTTAATTTGTGTAAAATCCTCTTAGTGAATTTATTATATTGTGCATATAAGTATATTTTATCTGTATTTTGAGTCTAGGGCCTATTTAACTTAGTGTTTAGGTTACTTTAAGTCTTAGGGAGCTTCCCCTTTGAATTTGGAGAGAAGTTTCACCTAACACACTATTTTATTTTGTGTTATCTTGCAAAGGAAAATTAAAATGCTAACTAATTTTTGTTAACTCTATTGTGGAATGAGATGTGACAAGTCAAGCTTGCAATGAGAAAACCAATCTTATTACCTCTAGTTGAAATAGTTTTATCCTTGCTAATAAGATATACATAATATCATGGAAAAAGATGGGTCTTCTTAATCCTATCTTGAAAAATATCAATCAAGCACCTAAAGTGAAGGATATTTTCACCAACGATTATTGATCCTATCAAAATACTTTTAGCATTACACAAAGAATCGCTTCAAATAATGGGTGATTGGTGCAGGAGCACCCATGAGATTTTGGTTTGTCATTGTTTTGGTTTTGTGTCTCTCTTATGTAATAAGGTCTTTTTGGATCATATTCATGTTTGTAAGGGTCTAGATGAGGTCTTAGGAGGATAGGTGTGGTCAAGTTGTTGAAAATGTAAAAGTTGCTATATGTGGTAAAAGTTATCAATATTGTCAAAAAGTTGCAAATTGTGGAATTTGAAGAGTCACATGGTGTAAATGAAGGAATTAGAAGGGTTTTAGTTTAAAAATAAATTGTAAATGGTTGGTACATGTTTAAATAGCCTTATAGAGGTCAAAACCAAGGTTGTTGGTTACAACTTTGAAGTTTAAGCAATAAAATTCCTTTGTTTTCTATAAATATGAACGTTGCAACATTGTTCTTTGATGTGGTATGGTACTGTACGGAATTTTCATGATCTTAAAATGATTGGGTTTGATAGAGAATTGAGTTATCTTTCATTTTAAATTGGTTTGGTTGATTTTTGTTAAGTTTTAAGTTATGATCAAATTGGTGACTGCCACTTCCATATTTTTTTTGTAACTAGCCTATTGCAGCACGTGTTATGAATTTGATATTCCATATCTTGATCTCAAACCAATTGGGATTGAAAGAAATGTGAATATAATTTGTAATGCATTTGGTCTCATCAATTTTTGCTGAGTTTGGAGAGAGATATTGCAATTTTGGAAAAAAATGTTTAAAACTGTCCTAAACCCTAGGCAGGGTAACTAGTGACTTTCAAAATATGATTTCTTATGGTTTTCACAGTGGATAATTCTAATTTGTTGTGTGGGAGTCTAAAATGTTGTATATTACCATGATACAAAGTTGTAGGTTTCCATATTGAGGTTTGCACATGTTTTGATGATGCCCTAGGTCTGATTTTTTCATATGTTAAGCTTAATCGGCAGAAGGACGGTCCATTTTCGAATGATTCCATATAAAGTAACCTACCTTGATTTTGAGATATGTTGTATAAATTCAAAATGGGTATCTAGAACTGCCTTTACATTTTGGAGATCATGTCTGCATTGAAAGTTATGGCAAAAAAACTCAATTTGTTGCCCCCATGTTTTAGGCTTAAAAGATTGAATGCTTGTGAGGAAAAACCCACCAAGTGATGTTTTAGGGTTTCAAGATTGGTTGATTTAGGTTGTTTGGAGTTTTCCATCCTTGATCTGCATCAGTGATAATGACATAACTAAATTATTCCACCTCTACTCACTTTTTTTTGGGAGTTAGTATTGGTCCTTGGTACTCACACATTGCAATTTTTTTTATTAATTCAAGGAAAGGATTTCATAGATTTTATGGTAATGACACAAAACATCTCAAGAACATTAAAATATTCACCACAACATGTATTTTGGGAGTAACCCATGAAGGTATTGCATTTAGAATTTTGTTCAGATGGTTCAACCATATTGCCACAAGATCAATCACATGTTGAGAGATCATGTACAAAAAGTTCTTAAAAGGGTTCAAACTAGTCGAGGACAATCATATTCTATTTTCCCACCTATCAAATGTGAAGAAGGATATGAAAGAGAAAATGTGAGAATTTCTCTCATGATTCAATTGCCTTGTTAGAAGAAGACTTTTCTTTGAATCCATTCGTAATATTGGGATAGGTATTGCAGTTAGAATTTTTTTGAGACTTTAGTCAATAAAATAGTAGAATGGTTCTACCATGTTGTCACAAGATCAATCACATGTGGAAACAGTTGAAGCAAGAACAACTCTCTCTTGCCCAAATCACAATATTATAACAACAAAAACAACTTGCTACTCAAAAACAAGGTTAAAATCACACAACACATATTTATTTCTGCACACAAGGTTTTCAAACAAAAATTACAAATAGAGGCCATTCACATGCCTTCTCTCCTTGCAATCTCTTTTTGGTCATTCATTCCACCTTTATATCTGGCACCTCTTACTTGCACATTCCACCCTTCACTCTTCTATCCTCTGTTTCAGCATATGGCATTCTATTCGATGCCTCCTTTCTTCTTTACTTGGCCGATTCTTTACTCCCCTGAGTTTAGTCTTTGTAAATTAAAGACTGTTTTTTGTCATGCACATCTATAACATGCCCCAGCCATATCATTTTTTTAAGGCTAAGTTTTAAATTTTTTAAATAAATTATAACTTCTTCTACCACCCATTTTTAAGGAAAGAGTTTTTTCCGTCCATTCCTTTCAGTTTAAGTTTTTTAAAAAATATTTTCATTTATAAAAAAGGCACATTAAAATCTTTTGTGAAATTTTTGGATAGTTTTTTTAATATATAAAGTAGTTTTATTTAAAAGTATTATCTTTATAACAAGTTTTTCATATAAAAAGCATTCCTTTTAGAAAATAAATAAAACATTAATAATTTTTTATACAAGTGTTTTATTTCACAAAATAAAATACTTTTTATCTTATTTAATTTTTTTTCTAATAAGTTATTTTTCTTTAATAAATCTTTTTTTAACAAAATATATATTTAAAGAGGCTTTTAAATAAGTATAAAAATTTAAATTTTAATTATTGGAGGCTAATTTTTTTATAGATTATTTTTTATAGTTGTGAAAGTTCTTTTTTTTTACAATTATGTCTACTTTAATTCTTGAAATTAAATTAAATAGCTCTAACTATCATTCTTGAAAAACACACATTTCATTTATATTTGAATTTAAACATCTCTTGGATGTTGCGACAAATCCGAGGTCAGAACTAGATCCATTTGCATCCAAGGATATTCAAGAAAAGTGGAGGGCTCAAAATGAGGAAGCTCTAGGCCTCATAGGAATTTCAATGTCTTCTGAACTATATGTTCACATTGGGAATTGTGTGAAAGCCTATGAAGCATGAGAGATCCTCAAAACTATCTATGATAATTCCAATGAGTCAGGAAGATACAACTTCAAGATCAACTTGAAGATTTGACGTATATTGATTTCAAAACTATGGATGATTTTTGTTAAAATTTGATGCATTAAATAGTCAATTACAAGGTTTAGGAGTAACACTTGCAGATCTTGGACTAATTCATCTTATTCTTAGAAAATTTCTTCCTAGGTAATTTCAACAATTTATTATTAATATTCATGCTCAATTAGCTATTCCTTCATTAGCAATTCAACACCCCCAAATCAACAATATCTACATCAAAGTCATCAAAACATGTATTCATATCATCAACATAATGTTCAACATCAAGACATTGCACATTAACCACCTCAACAATCATCACAACAATAACAATTGTTGCCATACCATAACACCGCTAAATGTGAATACACTCCTTTAGGGGAGAAAATTGAGGTGGTGTTAAACATGCTAGTTCATGCTAAACTTATCACACTTCCAAAATCATTAGGTGATTATGAACCTCGATTCAAAACTCCAGGGTATGATGACAATGATTATTGTGAATATCATAGAGAAAAAGGTCATGACGCATAAAACTGTATTAAACTCAAAAATCTCACCCAAGACCTTATTGATAAAGGAGAAATAATTATTAAGGACAACATCCAAGGTTCAATCACTAATGATAACATTGATAATATATCTACCTCAAACATTGTGGACAATGATCAAGATCCATCTACCAAAGACCACATTGAATATCTCTTTACCTCACATAATGAGCTAGAAGACATAGATACTTTTTCAAAACATGATCAAGATAGTCCATTAGTGTCTAACAATGATCCAATTCAAGAAATATTAACATCATTTGATCTCATGGTTGAAAACATTGACAAAATCTCTACCTCAATTAATGAGGATAATACCCAAGATCCATCTACCAATGCTCACGTTGACAATGTCTCAACACCATCTAATGAGAAAGATGACATATCTCAAGAATTAATCACCAAGCATGATCAAAATCCTTCACCAAAGTCTAGCAATGGTCCTTTCCAAGACATATTGACATCATTTGACCTCATGGTGGTTGATATTGAAGAAATCCTTAATACAACATGATCCAAATTCATTTGAAGATCAAGAGAATCTTAAACCAATACCCATGCCAAAGGAAGACATTCAAGAACCCTTTGCAAACAATCTATCCTTTGAAATTGACCCATGTTAGGAACTTGATCCAAAGCATATCAAAAGTAATTATGAAATCAGTCAAGATCAAGGATCCAAGCCTTCTCAAGATCTCACAGGTCTATCCCAATCTAATACTGAAGATAACTTTGATAAAAGCCTAGATCAAAGATCCACATATCCAAGATACTACAATGATTTAATGAGTATCTTCCAATCCATACAAGATTTCACAAAAAAATGATCATATCCATATATCACCCACTCCTATATTTACCCATGAGATGTTTACTCCTAATGGACATGTAGATGATCTTCATCCAAAAAAAGAGTCTCATACTCTTGATATCATTACCAAGGAACAAGAGTCTCTTACTCTCAACTTCATTAATAATGAACAAGAGTCTCCTACTCTTAACATCTTTACACATGATCAAGGTATAGCATAATCCATAGACATATCAAAAATTGATCATGAAGAAGACTTCTAAATGGATTGTGAATTAGAAACATCCTTTGAAGAATAAGTAGAAATCGACCATGAATAAGACTTTTAAATGTATTGTGAATTAGAAACATCATTTGAAGATCAAGTCGAAGATATCAATTAGGAAGTTATCTCACATATTGAGGATCCAGTCACTTATAAACTTGGATCACTTACCTTTATTAGAGAAATCTATCTTACCAATGAAGAATCTATCACATTTGAAGATCCACAATAGAGCAGAGAAGGATTAGCACCTTGTTTCCAAGATAAATCACATCCTATTGCAAACAAGATTTGTCAAAGAATGCAATATAAAGGAAAAGGACTAGGCCTACATGAATAGGGTATCCTAGAACCATTGCAGATTATCAATAATTCTAAGAATCAAGGTCTTGGTTATTCAGTAATTGAGGAATCTAAATATATCAATGATACCTCTATAATATTGGGGGAAACTTTATCTAATGCAAACACCAACATGAGGAACATGAGGAGCATGAAGAGTCCTTATGATAAAATAAATACCAACATCACAACCATTTGTATCATGAATCATCATCCACACATCTTTCCACCTTCTAATTGGGACCAACACAAAGAGAAAAAAATATATCAAAGAAAGGAACACATTATTGAAGCAAAAGAATTGGAAAAAAAAATGGACAAGAAAAATTCAAATGGATACCAAAGCAAAAGCAAGAAAATCATCCCTATCAAACTCCATTAGTCAAAGAAACTATGGGGAAAAATCAAAAAGGGAAGTTCATCCTTCAAAAATGTCCAACAATGCAAAAGAAAGCTTCAAGACCAACCTATAAAGTATATGAAGAATTTGTTCCCAATCGAATCTCCATATCTACTCATCATTGCTCATCCTCCCAAGTTTGGAAAATAAAAGATTCCAAATTGTCTGCCAATCTATTTGAATATTATATCCCTCAACACATTTCACCATCCATTTTGACATCCACGATGTCCAAATCTCGCATTGATCATGTATTGGCAGTGACTCTTTATCATAATGAATATAAAGGCACCCTATCACGATGTGTGCATCTAGGAAAGGTTAACTTAGTATCGACAACGAAGACAAGAATTATCAAGGGTTACATTCAAGCACCCGTATCTTAGCAAAAAAAATCCTTCAAGATGGATATCGTTGGCACATAATGACAGAAACAACATCTATATCAACACCAACAATGTCTACATCAACACCACTCGGTGGTTAAAAATGAGCATAAACCTCCAAAAAAAAGAAAAAAAATCAAAAATCAAAAAATAAAAAAAATTAAGAAAATAATTAAGAGAAAAATCGTCCTCCAATGAAAACCACTACAGTGGCACTTTGGACAAGTACCATGATGAAAACCTAGAAAACAAGCGTCACATGTAGAATTGAACATCTATGTGTGCCATTTTAGGTGGAAGCATCTCAACCTATTCATAATAAAATCCAACATTTCATCCATCATCCATCCATCTTATCCATAATAAATCCATGAACTATTCATCCAACCCATTTTTCATCCAAATCCAACTTATCTTGATCTTGGTAAAGGTTTGGTGTACACTCCACACTTGCTTATGTTAAACATCTTGAAATGGGTCACTATCATTAATCCTATCCTATCTAGCATTATCTAAGCCATGAAGGAATTTACCAAAGGGGAATACTCTATCCGAACATGTTATCCTATCACAAGATAATCCTTGACATCCTTTACATATCCATTCCTCCATTCATTTGTCCATGCATCCGTCCATTGCATTCCCTACATTACTAGACATTGGGGGACAAGTACTTACATATTGCTTTAGAATAAATCTTGATCTATGTCTTCTAGCTCACATTATGATCTAGGTATTGTCCAAACACTTCAAACAATCCATATTAGTTGCATCTTGTTGATCAATGCTTCAACATGGTATCAAAACATTCAACAATCTTGTTCCTATCCTAGCTACAAATCTTGATCAATCATTATCCAATCAATCAATCATCATCTTGGGATGTATCCTTCCCAATCCTTGTGTTGTTCCTATTTTACAACACTATCCTTACATTGTTGTGTATCCTCAATAATGTTATCATTATCAAAAATTACTCAATCAGATCAACCGATTTTAGCCTAGCTATCAACAAGATCTCAAAATACTAGTAATATCCCTACATACTAACATCTCTTTATCATTCATCCATATGATCATTATCATGAAAAATTCAAAAATAGTTGAAAAAATATCAAAATACAAAACAAAGTCCCATAATAAAATGTGCAACTAACCATGGCTCGATAATTGATCAAGTGTTGAACCTTACTGCACCATCTCTATCCACAATCCGTTTTTATCCATCTATCCCTAATAAAATGTAATCCTATTCCCAACTGGGGGAAACTTCCTAAACTTGGTAGTGGAGTGGATCCTTGTTAATCCCATAACTTGTAGAAAACTATCAAAATCAAAATCTAAAACAAAGTCATAAAATATAAAATCCAAAAAACATTGTGGCCATCTCTGGATGAGCCACAATTGAGTCAATAGAGTCGAACTATGTTGTATTTTAGCTTGCACATAGGCAAGGCCATCATTGATGAGCCCTCGAGGTAGTAGGTTAGTTCCTTTAGGTGTCCCGCTTAGTCTTTAAAACTTGGTTGAAAATCCAAAAACATTCAAAAAATCTTATCAAAATCCAATTTTTTTGTTTGAAAAAGTGAAAAAATTCCAAAATCAATGTCACCTAATATAGTTAAACTACATTGTCTCTGAGCTTGCACGTAGGAAAGACCATCATCGATGAGCCCCTGAGGTACTAGTTTAGTCCCTTTAGGTGTCCCTCTTGGTCTTTAAATTTGGTCAAAAATTCAAAAACATTCAAATATCTTATCAAAATCCAAAAACATTTGTAAAAAGTCAAAAAACTCTAAAAAATAATGTCACTCAATATAGTTGAGGTATGATGTCTCTACGTTCATCATGTAGGCAAGGCCATCATCGATGATCCCTCGAGGCACTAGGTCAGTCCCTTTAGGTCCCCCTAATTGTTTCTAAATCTCTCAAAAATAACAAAAACAACAAAAAAAACATCAAATAACCTGAAAAGCACAAAAATATTAAAAAAATCTCAAAAGTACTAACTCTGTTGTCACCTATGCATAATAAACTTTCCATTCATAATAAACAATCATTGCTTTCAACCTTTGACAACGCAATCAACAAACAAAGCAAACAGTGAAATCCAAAACTTCCAAGCAAAGAAATGAAACAACTAGATCATCATTAGAATAAAACAATGCCTAAGTGTTAACTACCCTAATTTTTGAAAATTATCATCAACATCCCAACGTGTGTCTTAAAGGATAAAACATTCCTACAATAGACAACATTGATGGATAAACATCCCGAAACATCAAAACACGTATGACAAGTGATACAACAACATTGTTTATCTTTTGATGATCTTATCTTTTTGATTTATCTTATTGTCTTATTCCCAGGATCTCTTGAGGATATCCATTAAGGATTTAGAGAAGAAGGAATGGGGCATTGATCATTGATTTCTGCTTGCTTTGTTTTTTGGATATTTTTGCAATACTACCACGGAAAATACTTGACTTGTGTGTGTGGAAGTCGTTTCAAGCAACTCAAGCAACCTTGTGTGTTTGGTTCCTCTGACCTCTCTGTGCACTAGTCCAAAATGCTCTAAAATTCTAACCCATATGCTCTAACAAGGTTTCTGTATGTCTGGTATGAGTGAGAGTACTCCTTGTTTGTGGAGTCAAAGTCCACACAATAGATAAAAATCAGCCTTGATCATTAATACCCTGGTGTAATGTGTCTATTTGCTACATTAATAAGGATTGAAACACTTAGAATCTTAGTCTCCATGAAGCAAAAGAAAACTCATCATGTTTTACATATCATCAATCATCAAATTTATTCTATCTTCTAAATCCTACTAACATTTTCTTCTAGTTAACATTTTTTTGCGAGCCTAACCAGAAAAGTAATTTTTCTGGCTAACCTCTTGAGGGGGCAACCCAGCTTCTTATCATCCTTCCATTGACCATCAGGGCATAGTGGGGATATTAAATTTTTTCAATCTTGATTTAAACATCAAATTATTTGAAACAATGTAACCAATACATGTATCAAAGAGGGGCAAAATGTAGACATGTAAAAATGGCTTAACACATATCACATATCTTAAATTGCATTTTTCCATTATTGACATCATTTTCATTATCACTATTACATATCACTTCATTAAAACCATTAATCCCCTTTTTAACATCATTTACATCATTATCCCTATTTTTCTCCATTAGTTAAATAATCTCGAATTGTTTAATTAATTCACTATCATCACCTAATTTAACCTTATTCCCCCTGATTAATTAAATAAACATAAATTATTTAATTGTCACTAACATACCTTATTCATCCAAATTAATTAAATAGTTATCATTAATTATTTAATTAAGCTACTTTCCCTTCTTCAAAATTGAATAATTAAATCAATTATTCAATTTTCCCAAAATCACTCAATATGGTCAAATAAATAAATATACCTTTATTTATTAAAGTCAAACACAACTTGCACGTTCCTCTCAAACATTAATTAATTATTAAATCAATTAATACATATTCACATATCTTGATTGAATAAATCATGACCACTAATTTCTCAATCTATTTCCCAATTCCACCAATTATGCTAATCCCACTAAACACTCAACCTGACTTCTTCAATCCCACTAAACACTCAATTTGATTTCTTCAATCCCATGAATCATTCAATCTAATCCCACAAATTATTCAATTAAAATACTTAATTGGATCAATCAGAGGAGTTAATTGATCAACCTCTTTCCTCTCAACGGTTCTCAACCATTGATCATGATCTTTCATTGTCGAATCTTGATCATTCATCTAAAAATCATAAATCTATTAAACAACCTTCTTCCTTCCAAAAAATGATTGAATAATCTAGAGAATTTGTGGAGAGGTCATGTCAAACTGGCTATTGAAGCACATTGAGCAAATACTTGCATTCTAGATCACCATTTATGACTACCTTTGAAGCTTTTGCGAACATAGAGGATTCGTATTGATCAAGCAATCCAACATCCATTATCAATACAAATGCACTCTGACATGGGATGGTAAAATTGTAGTCTTTGAATTCATGTATGTTCTCATTTATGCTAACATTGCTTGTTAAATTTGTTGCTTTGCAATCACATTTCATGTGTAGGTTGGGATTTATCTTGTTTTGACAACCCTTTACGTTCGTACAAGGGTAGAGGCATGTCATGGCATTCCTGACCAGATTTAAGCTACTTTCTTTCAAATTTGCAAACTTTATATAGCCCGCTAGTAAACATGCTTTTAAGGGCACTTATGAGTTCTCCATTGCAAGATGTGTCTCATAAGCAGACCCTTATCTAAAAAGAGGGTGACCATTAAAAAATGCAAAAATCCCAAAGTAATTCTCATCACCCAGGATCATCAAAAGACATAGGGGGAGAGGACACACACTTGGATTGCCAATCATGGTGGACACAGTAGATAATTTATTGCAATTCAATTTTAATCCCAAAATGAGGTGTTTAAAGATATCAATTCGTATTTTAAATGCACCAATTTCAAATATTTGAGACTTCAAACACAAAATGTCATAAACTAGTAGAAAGTGAATTCCTTTTAAAGCACCAAATATAAATATTCAAGTTGTCTTGTTCAATTTTATTGCACCAAAGGAAAGTGAATTCATTTTATAGCACCAAATATAAATGTTCAAGTTGTCTTGTTTAGTTTTATTGTACCAAAGGAAAGTGAATTCATTTTACAACATCAAATGTAAATGTTTAAGTTGTCTTGTTCAATTTTAGTGCACCAAAGGAAAGTGAATTCATTTTAAAAGAACCAAATGTAAATTGTGAAAGCTAATCCTCTAATGGCCACAAGCTGTAAACAAAGATATTAGTAACAAGAAAAACCTTATTCTACTAAAATAAACTTACAAAAATTTGAAAAAAAAAAAGAAATGAAAAAAGAAAAAAAGAAAAAAAGAAAAAAGATAGGCAATTTTTACCCTTTTTGAACAATTATTGCAACAATTTCAAGTAGCAACAACTTTCTCAAAATTTCATCAAATTTGAAATCCTCAACTATTCTAGAAAGAAAAAATGAAGATTTGCAAAACCCAAAAACTTTTTTCTAAAATTCAGCATGTAAAATTTATTAGAGATGAATGAAACACATGAATTTTTATAGGTTAGCAACAAAAATTAAAAAAACACAACATACTAAAATTGCGATAACTTTTTTTATTTTTTCATAAAATTAAAAACTATAAAAAGCTACAGAAAGTTAAGGGTGAGATCTACAAAACCCAGAAATGGTTTTACAAAATTCCACGCGTCCATTTTTTATGATTAAAATAATATGACGAGTTTTAATTGAATTGTTGGCTGTAACCTGCAAAATTCTTAAAAATTCACTCAAAATATTAACTGGGCATTCCAGAATATGTAAGAGGGAATTGGATCAACGAAATTACGACAATGAAATCAAATCTATTGAAATCAAAACAAGATAAATCGCAACTTACTCATGAAATACGATTGTAAAGCAATGAATTCAACTAGCAATGTTAGCATAAATGAGAACATAAACAAATTCAAAGACTATAATTTTACCATCCCATGTCAGAGTGTATTTGTATTGATAATGGATGTTGGATTGCTTGATCAATACGAAGCCTCCATGTTCATAAAAGCTTCAAAGGTAGTCGTAAATGGTGATCTAGAATGCAAGTATTTGCTCAATGTGCTTGAATATCCAATTTGACATGACTTGTCCATAAATTCTCCAGATTATTCGATCATTTTTGAGAAGGAAGAAGGTTGTTTTATAGATTTACGATTTTCAGATGAACGATCGAGAGTCAACAATGAAAGATCACGATCAATGGTTGAGAACTGTTGAGAGGAAAGAGATTGATCAGTTAACTCCTTTGATTGATCCAATTAAGGATTTTAATTAAATAATTAGTGGGATTAGATTAAATGATTCGTGGGATTGAAAAAATCAGATTGAGTGTTTGGTGGGATTGAAGAAGTTAGGTTGAGTGTTTAGTGGGATTAACATAATAGGTGGAATTGGGAAATAGATTGAGAAATTAGTGGTCATGATTTGTTCAATCAAGATATGTGAAGATGTATTAATTAATTTAATAATTAATTAATGTTTGAGAGGAACATGCAAGTTGTGTTTGGCTTTAATAAATAAAGGTATATTTAATTATTTGACCATGTTGAGTGATTTTGGGGAAATTGAATAATTGATTTAATTATTCAATTTTGAAGGGGAAGTAGCTTAATTAAATAGTTAATGACAACTATTTAATTAATTTAAATGAATAAGGTATGTTAGTGACATAATTAAATGATTTATGTTTATTTAATTAATTAGGGGGAATAAGTTTAAATTAGGTGATGACATAGTGAATTCATTAAACAATTCGAGATTATTTAATTAATAGAGGAAAATAGGGTTAATGATGTAAATTATGCTAAAAAGGGGATTAATGACGTTAATGAAGTGATATGCAGTAGTGATAATGAAAGTGATGCCAATAATGGAAAAATACAGTTTAGGATATGTGATATGCGTTAATCCATTTTGACATGTCTACAAGTGAGCATGATTTTATGTTAAACAATCCTAAGAAAAATTATAAGCCTCATAATAAATAATTTTACAATTCTAAATCTCATCATAATAATGCTAATGATACTAGAAAAAAACAATTCTTCTAAAAGGCCTCATTGTACTTATTGTGATAAAGATGGTCATTGGTCTAACACTTGTTTTAAAAAACAAATGATAAAAATACAATGAGGAAAAATAATCAACAACATAAACCTCATAATAATAGGTTTAACAACATTACAAATCAATCTAGAAGAGCTTTTACTTGTAGTTATAAAGCTTCAACACCTCTTGAATGAGTTATTGATTTAAATGGTTCTCAACGTGTTACTTCTCATAAAAATATATTTGAATCCATGCAACCCAATATGTCTAGAACAACTTACTAAAAATCATAGTTGTAAAGTAGAAGCAATTGGAGATGTGAATGTTCTTAATGGTAAATTATATGATGTTTTGTATGTTCTTGAATTAAGGATTAATTTTCTTTCAGTTGCTAAGCTTTTTCAAGATTACAAAATAGAGTTCTATAAACATATGTGCTATGTGATTGATCCAAAACAAAATCAAAGTCATTGCTAATGCTAATTAGACAATGATAATTTATTTAAATTTTATGAGTTTTCTCAATCTAAATATTCTTTACTATCTACGATTGATTTCAATGTTTGACATTGAAGACTTGGTCATATCAGTGCTAACAATATTTCCTTGATACAAAAGCTTAATATGGTAGATGTATTTCTTAACATTGTTCCATCTAAAATTGTATGCACATGATGCATGAGTGGTAAATGCATAGGGAGCCCTTACCACAAGGTCAAACATGGAGGGCACATCATAAGTTACACCTATTCCATAGTGACCTTTTGGGACCCATGGAGAATAACTCCATTCAAGGATCAAGGTATTCACTTACTTAAACTAGAAGAACTTGGATCCATTTTCTTCAAAGTATTGATCAAATTCCTGATATCCTTTTTGAATTTCGTAAATTTGTTGAAAGACAAACTAGTTTTAAAATCAAAATTCTTAGAACTGATAATGGTAAAGAATATGTGAATAATTATTTTAATGGTTATTTAAAGTCTTTTAGTATTAAACATGAGCTAACCATCCCCTATTCACCTCAACATGTTGAAATGGCTAGATGTATGTTACATGCTAAGAATATATCTTATAAATTTTGGGTTGAAGCAATATTTTGTGCTGCTTATATTATTCATAGGACTCCTACAAAATCCTTAAAGGATATAACTCCTTAAGAGGCTTGGTTTGGTAGGAAGCCTAATCTTAAGAATTTAAGAATTTTTGGCTCAATTTTGTTATGTCCACAAACCTAAACAAAAAATACCAAAAATAGATTCTAAATCTTCTTATCATATTTTTGTTGGTTATGATGAACATTCTAAAGCTTATAGAGCTAATAATCCTATTACTAACAAAGTTTAAGTTTTTAGAGATGTATGTATTGCTGAAAATGGTGTTCATGATTATTCTAATGTTCATAACAATGAATCTTATCAAAATAAAGTTGTTATTGAGGATAATTCTCCTTCTACAAACCCTCCTAATGATTCTCTTAGTCAAAGTGATAGTGAAGATGAACATGTTGAACCTTCTCAACATATTTTCCATACCTTTAGGGAAGATAATATTATGAACATGTTGAGAAAGGAAAATACCTTTAGGTGTTTGCCATATTTGCATACATCTAAAAGAAAGCCTAAATGGTTTAAAAATTGTATGCAAGAAAGTGAGGATATTTTAGCTAGAATGAATCAATTTAAGATTAAAAAGGATAACTATTGTAATTATGCTTTGATGTCTAAAGTCACGAATACAAATGATCCTCAAACTTATGAACAAGCTAAAAATAAACCTAATTGGGAAAATGAGCTATGCAAGAATAATATGATACATTAATTGCTAATCAAACTTGGAATCTAGTTCCTTTACCTCATGGAAAGAATCTTGTTTCATGCAAATGGTTATATAAAACTAAGGTTAATGCTTAGATTATAGTAAAACTATTTCTCCAATAGTGAAAATGCCAAATATTAAATTAGTTATTGCTTTAGCTTCTAATATGCATTGGCCCATTCATCAAATGGATGTTAAAAGTACATTCTTAAATGGTGATTTACATGAAGAAAAATATGTCTCAACCTTTCGAGTTTTATTGAGGAAGGAAATGAACATATTGTTTAAAACAAATCAATTTATGGTTTAAAATAATCTCCTAGAGAATGGTAGTTTAAAATTAATGTTTTCTTTCAATCCCAAGGTTTCATTAGAAGCAAAAATGACCCAAATTTATATATTACACATAGTGAAAATGATATTGTGATCATTATTTTATATGTTGATGATTTTATTATCACTTCTAGTTCTAACAATTTGATTTGTGATATTAAGTCTAAACTCAATAATCAATTTCAAATGATTGATTTAGGCTTATTACATTAGTTTTTGGGTATGCAAATATGACAAACACCTAAAGGTATTTTCCTTTCTCAACATAAATATGCTCAAGATATTTTAGATAATTTTAAAATGAATGATGTGAATTGTGTTTCTACTCCTTGTGAATTAGAAACTAAATTAATAGTTGATGTGTAAACTCCTTTTGTTGATCCTACTTTATATAGGCAATTGGTTGGAAGTTTAAATTATTTAACACTTACTAGACCTGATATCTCTTATAGTGTTGGTTTAGTTTCTAGATGCATGTATAAACCACAACAAACTCATTTTAAAGCTACAAAAAGAATTTTAAGATATGTTAAAGGTACTCTTAATCTTAGTCTCTTTTATGATGAAAATTATGAATTTTATTTAAAAGGTTATACAGATTCAAATTTAAGAAGCGATTCCAATGATGAGAGATCCAATTGTGGTTATTGTTTCTTTTTTGGATCAAGTGCAATCTTGTAATACCTCACCTTGATCTGAGATATTTGCTACTGAAACTGCCTTGACTGATTTTTTGGTTTTTGCATGTTTTTGCTTCTTCTTTTTTGTGTTTTTGCAAGAATGTGCCAGAAAATGAAATTGATATATATATATATATGCAAGAAGGGAAATAGAAGAAAATGCAATCAACTTTTCAAATCAAATTTATTGATGAAATCTTTTACAATGTTTTCATACTTGACTAGACATAAAATAATAAATTGTAAATTTGGAAAATTCATATCAACAACTAGAAAACCCTCTCACATGGATGCCATGCTCAAAACACCAACTTCTCCACCCAAATTTGATAGTAGATTGAGTCCTTTGTCTTAGCTACCCTTAATAGTGAATAATGTAGCCAATATCCTTAGGCGTTTCAGCCTAGATCCCACATGCCATGTCCTTGAAGCTGTACGACCCAATTGATAATGACTTGTATCACCCAACAAGATAGATTTGGTACGAACCAGCAAGACGCAATCAACAATAAAAATTTCAACATTTGGTATGTTTCTGATCTCAAACAATAATCTTAAAAAAACCCCTAAAATAACCTCTTCAATGTGCATAATGTGACTTTTGGATGAAATCCACCTGATGATGCAAACCTTGGGTGGTATTTCACACTTTTAGTTCATGAAAGAATCTGAGAGAATGAACATTCTCCAAGGTCAGATTGAAGCAAAAACCCTTGTTTTCTCCTCACAGCCAAAATGCTCACAAATTTGATAAGTGTATTGAATAATGAATGATCAATTTGCTTTTGAATTCTTTTTATACTCCTCAAATGACATGATCTCCCAAGCATCATTAAAGCATTTAATATAATAAATGATATTTTCTTTTATTACCATGACTTAATTCAATATGTGGGCGCCCATAAGAAGACATTCAATATTTTGAATTTATGTTATACAATAAGCCATCTATTATAAAGTCAAATATATCATTAATGATGGGTACACTTTATTATTTAATTATTATTAAAGTAATGAATTTACTAATAATTAATTATATCTTAACTCTATTAAAACTCATCATTAATCAATTCTAACAACACCATAGGCTAACCCACTCTTCACTTTGCCCATCTAGATTCCTTACTAAAAATAGTAAGGTTGGCCGCCAACATCCAACTGACTTACTAAAAATCGTAAGTGTATATAAACGAAGCTAGAAAACCATGGAGATGATCACCTCAGAATATGCCAAGGAACTGGAGAAGAAAACATTGCCAACTACCAATTAGAGAACCAATTAACTCCCCCACAAGACCCTCTAATCACCAATATTAGCCTACGGTGACCTGATGATAGGCTAATCCATCAAACACTGACCCAAGCTAAAAAGGGGACATTATAGTCTACCTTCCTCAAAATTGCATGACCTCAAGCAATCTCAACTAAATGCCCTGGGCTATTGTTTGAATGTTGGGATCCCAAATCAATCTATAGTATGCCCAACCATGCTCAACACCACTGTAAACAACTAACCAGATACCACTGTAGACAATTAACCTAATGTAGAGCAATCTTCTAGATATAGAAATCCCTAAATCCCATAACCAAGATGGAAGTCCACAATACACATCACCTACTGACTTCCCCTACGCCACTCTGGTATATTCTTCACCATGCTAAGAGTGGTGAAGAAACACATCAGGATCCCATTGAACTATCATGCCACACCTATTGCCACCTAGATCCCAACTCTGAAAAATCATCCCCATATAAATTATGCACAAGAATCTCCAAGACATGCAACACAGATCTCTAAAGTAGAGCAGCTACATACTCTACCATAGAGCCATCAAAATGAGAGGGTTGTACCTCATTAAGTGTGTCATGAATTCTCACACACCAACCCAAATCTGCCTCACCCATATCTCCATCCACATGTGTAGTCATAACATTAGTGGTTGTCCCACTGTGTGTTCAACTATTCCACCCAACATTAGGAATTGTGCCTTTAATGGGCTCTCAACTAGAAGTAACTCATGAGTCTCAAGATGCAAATTAGGTACATAAATAAAATTTTTTGATTCATGCCTCTTCTCTTGTTCACGAACATCTGCATATTCTTCTTTTTTTCTTACCTCAAGATGCTTCTCCTTTGCATGATCAACTTCTACACATTCTTCCCTTGGAAGAATTAGAGATCTAAAGTGTGACTCACTTTTCTTCTTTGCTTGATCTAGCTGGTTGCAACGTTCCTTGACCTCTTGTAAGTGATGTTTTTCTTAGGCAACAAATAACTTTTCCTTCCTAGCTCTTTGTAACCACCCATCACACAAAACTTGTGTCTTGTTCACATCTTCCAAGGTATGATATACAAAATCAAAATGTTTGTGGCATGAATCCACAACACATAATTCATCTTTAACACACAAATCTTGAGTATCAACATTAGAAGACTCCACAAAACCATCATCCTCATGTGAAATGATTTCTATCTCATGATGATGCAAGGAAATATGATTTTTGTTACAAAAATCAGAATTGTTGTCATACCTTTGTGTCATGCTTTCAACATCTCCAAATGGCCGATCCATGTTTGCATTCTCTTCCTCTTTGTGATCAACCTGAAAAATCAAAGGTGTAATATATGATTCCTCTTGATCTAAACTCCCATATGGTGGAAGTGATCTTGTGAACATGGTCTCATCTTCTTTAGGATTCCCACATGATGACAAATTTTTTCTTTCCCCATGATCACTTGTAGGCTGTAAATCACAAACAAGCGACTCTTCTTTCCTTTCTTGTTTTTGTACCTTTGGCTCTTCTTTTGTGATTTATTTTTCTACTTCAAGTTTCTTCACCTTTTTATCCATGTATAGGTGGTTAGGCTCCCAAAATCCATCATACTAAAAACTCATCTTGTTGCTTGTTGCAACATCTTTCCCATGACTAAATTTTGCACCTTTAAATGAAGTTTTTTCCCTAAACATCCTCCTAATATACTTTATCAAACCAATCTTTCCAGGACTCAAGGTAACAACATAGTTCAGATATCTATTAAAAGATTACCATGTTTTAAAATCATCTAGCATGCTCTAGTAGTCCTTAAAGAGTTGATTGGATTCCCATTCATAACCTTTCCTATATTGTCCTTTGTCCTCTATACTGGTAAAATTATGTGCATTAGTGTTTTCTTTCCTTCCCTTCGCAAACAAAGGATCTAGTTTTCTAGATGTTGTATAAAGTCCTGAAGGACCTCCATCAATTCCACCATGAGTTCTTGCGTAGTCTTCATTTTTACCAAACCACCAATAAATTGCAACTAAGATCAGGTACCCAACAGGGTGGTAGGAAAACCGCTTTGGTACCACTATAATATCCCACCCTGATCTGAGATATTTGCTACTGAAACTGCCTTGATTGATTTTTTGGTTTTTTTATGTTTTTCAATATTTTTCCAGGAAATGCAATTGATATATACAAATGAAAAAGGGAAATAGAAACAAGTTCAATCAACTTTTCAAATCAGATTTATTGATGAAAGCTCTTACAATGCTTTCATGCCCAGTTAGCCATGTAGCATAATAAATTGTAAATCTGGAAACTTCATATCAGCAATTGGAAAACCCTCTCACATGGATGCCATGCTCAAAACACCAACTTCTCCACCCAAATTTGATAGCACATTGAGTCCTTTGTCTTAGCCACCCCTAATAGCGAAGATTGTAGCCAATATCCTTAGGCGTTTCAACCTAGATCCCACATGCCATGTCCTTAAAACTATACGGTCCAGCTGATAATGACTTGTGCAACCCAACAAGATAAATTTTGTATGACCCAACAAGATGCAATCAACAATAAAACTTTCAACAACTAGTATACTTATGATCTCAAACAATACTCTTCAAAAAACCCTTGAAATAACCTCTTCAATGTGCACAATGTGACTTCTAGATGAAAGGAACCTAATGATGCAAACCTTGGGTGGCATTTCACACCTGTAGTTCATGAAATAATCTGAGAGAATGAACATTCTCCAAGATTAGATTGAAGCAAAAAACCTTGTTTTCTCCTCACATCCCAAATGCTTTTTATACTCCTCAAATGGCACAATTTTCCAAGCATCATTAAAGCATTTAATATAATAAATGATCTTTTCTTTTTTTCCCATGACTTAATTCAATATGTGGGCACCCATCACAAGACATTAAATATTTTGAATTTATGTTATAAAATAAGGAATCTATTATAAAGTCAAATATATCATTAATGATGGGTACACTTTATTATTTAATTATTATTAAAGTAATGACTAATAATAATTAATTATATCTTAACTCCATTAAAACTCATCATTAATCAATTTTGACAACACCACAGACTAACCCACTGTTCACTTTGCCCATCTGGATGCCTTACTAAAAATAGTAAGGTTGGCCTTGACATCCAACTGACTTACTAAAAATAGTAAGTGTATATAAACAGATCCAAAAAACCATAGATATGATCACCTCAAAATATGCCAAGGAACTGGAGAAGAAAACACTGCTAACTGCCAACTAGAGAACCAATTAACTCCCCCACAAGGCCCTCTAATCACCGATATTAGCCTATGAGGACTTGATGATAAGCTAATCTGTCAAACATTGACCCAAGCTAAAAAGAGGACATTAAAAATCTCATGGAATAGTTAGAAGCAATAATCTACTTCTTTTTTCTCTACAAAAGTTAAACATAAAGGTTGTACAAATGCATCCAAAGAAGCATTATGGTTAAGAAGACTACTCAAAAACTTGGGTCTACCTCCAAAGGACCCTAATCCTCTATATTGTGATAATCAAAGTGCCATTGCTTTGGAAAAGAATCCAATTTTTCATGCAAGGAACAAGCACATTGCTCTCCAACATCACTTCATTAGAGGGAAAATTGAAGACAAACAAATTTCTCTTTTGTGTTGTAAAGGTGAAGATCAAGTTGTAGATATTCTCACCAAACCTCTTTGTAAAGATAAATTTTTCCTTCATTGTAAAAATCTAGGATTACATCCCATTGAAGGGTTTGATGTAAACTCCCCAAGAAAAGCTTAAGGTGGGGTGTTAGGAATTAATCTTTGAAGGGAAATGGAGATCCCAGAGAGCCATATGAGAACTAGTATATGCCTTTAGTATCATTTGTTTGTTTTTCATATATCATGGTACAAGCATATACAACTATGTCTTAAAGTAGAAATGAACACAATTTAATTTCCACCACATTAACCCTTAGAGGAAAGAAATATAGTTTTTATATCATTAAACATTTTAGCATGATAATGACATGTAAATTAACATTTAAAGAACATAAGAATAGAAAAAAGAGAAAGAACACAAATATTCATGGGGAAAACCCTTTTGGGTAAAAGATCCCACACTCCAAAGCATAGAGCCATTGTATTATAAAAAAAAACACTAGTTACAATGTAATTACAGGCGCATAGCCTTAACATGGAGATTACATCTCCAATTTACATTGAAGATTACATCTTTCTCTTCTAGAGAAAATCTGGCAGTGTAACCCCTATGAATAACTCTTCTCTCATAACTCCTTTAGCAAAACACCTATATATAGAGTCTATAGTGCCTAGGATAGAAGTTTCCTCAAACCCAAACCCATGCATGAACATGCAATAAGAAAGGAACTGCATGCAAAAGCATGCAACATGCACATGCAAAAAAGCACCTGTTAAAAATATGAGCATCCACATTCCAAGTTTGACTCAACTAGGAATAGAAACTTCATCCTTGCACAAATTCAATTATAAATAGTAACTTCCAACCTTGAATTTTCAAAGTGGGTGACAACTTCCTCAAAAGTACCAACATGCCATAGTTAACTCAACATGCCTTAACACATGTCACCTCCGAGTAACTTCAAAAAGTTTTTACAAACTCCTCTCTCCAAATGAGTGCCCAAGTGACAAGTGTCACTATGGCACACCTCCATGAAGTATGCACAATTAATAATGCATCCAATAATGCCTAGGTGACAAGTGGCACTCCGTTGAGCTTCGTACCTTGCATGTAGGATATAACACTCCAGGTGGGTCCCACAAAGTGCTATGACAACTATTATAGTTGACTACTTTGGATATATAAATAATTACATAAATATTTATCCCATAAACAATGCTAGGAAAAAAAGGTTGAGACACCTTAATCCCAAAATTCTCCCACTTTTCAAAGACTTGTTAAGAGTCCATGGAAACAACAAGATTTAACTGCTAAGAGTCAACCAATGAAAAAACATCATCACAGCCATACATGCAACTGCATGAATCTCAAAAAATGGTCTCGTGCTCCAATCAAAACATATGAAACAACATCCAATATGTCCACCATCTCAGGAAATAGTTCTTTCCATCCTCCAAAGGAAAGGAGCAAGCCATGGTGTCTATGCACCAGTCTAAAGAACACAAGTATCAGATCTAACCGATAACAAAGGCTACAGGATACTACCACAACTCCACTATGCTCAAAAGCTAAAAAAAAGCTCAACCAATCCAAGCCCATAACCAAAACACAACTCTAAAGCCAAAGAATCCTCTAGAGAACAAGATAACAATCAACCAAAAAGGTTGTCCTCATCCAACTAATAAACCCACGAGATTAGAAATAACATCCACAATAAATGCTAATCCATCTAATCTACCATACCTCAAAAGGTATCCACAACATCAAAAAAATCATGCCAACAACATATCCAACCCATCAACTGCAATCACGAGCTCCCCATCTCAAATAGTCAATGAAGACAAACACATGTCAAAAAATCCCATTGCATGGGTAATGTCTAGTCTGTAAAGACATCAAGGCACGTTGAGTCTACCAATAGAACTACATAGAGGATGTATCCATGCAATATCAAGAACCATCGATAATGACATGCACAACTTGCAATCAATCACTGCAAGTACATCTCTCACCACAAGTATTCAAAATTCTCTCATATTAAATCTCCAAAGCTCTCCCATGTTCTCCACATATGAAAAAGGACAAAGATCAAGGAACCTCTATGTCATCACCCAAAACCAAGTGACAACACATGACCACAAACCGACGATCACTATATATTTAAACATGATCTCAACTCCAACATCATGTGAATCTGAACATCTAGGAAGAAAAACCAAGACAAAAGAGAGAAATACTACACATCATACAAATGTAGAATGTTCTTCTACATACACCTCTAAATGTTGAAATATTTCAAGTATGATCTCCTCCACAACCCCAAAAGAAAAGTGTCAAAAACACCCATCGTATTCAATCTCCAAGATCAGACACAACATATGCATCATGTAATCACATGGATGTAAGCTTCTCAAGAGAAGACCAAACTAAGTCCATTTCCCATATTGGGAAATCATCCCATTACCATCTCCTAAACTCCTCATAAATGAAATCACAATGGCAACTCATATGCTCAAGGAGATAACCTATGTTGAACATCTATCATATGAATCCTCCTAAACCATCTAACTATAGTTCAAGATCTATATCTCTAAAAGATAAGCATAACACTTGAGAGGACCAATGGGGTATGCCTCTCAAGTGACAAGCTACATAGTGGATCAAGAGTGGGGGAATGAGAATGCTCCTCCAAGATTCCAAGTCATCATGACTCATCCAAGAGCAATCTCCTCACAGGTCTATCATGAAATCACATCCATGTCTAGGTGAAAAAGCTCCTCAGACTTCCTAATGAGATCTCATCAAGAGTACCCATCTCAAAATACAAATTCATCTACATATCCATGCATCCATGAGCACCAACAACTAATCAACCAGTACTAAGCTCCAAATGAAAACACTGCACTCTCATGAAGCCTTTAAGAACATGGCCGATGTACTCAAAATATAGAGAAATTTCTAGATCACTGTCAAAGTTCTAACTGCAGTCAAGAACCTATCATCATATCATGATATACATAGTATCATGCCAACACTCTACTGTGTAATCCAGAATCCATCATGGCACAAAACTAGAACCCATCCTCTTAACAAGGGATTTCCATATCCTCCAAGGAGATCTCATGTTCCAAGTGAACAAACATGGTCTCAAGAGCAATGCAATATGCCAAAACTCTAGTGTACCTCAAGAGTCTATCATACATATTAGAAACATACTCTAAACCAACATCACCTGTCTGAGCATTATCAACACCCCAAACAAAGACTCCAAGAGTCCTCCATGGCTCAAAGATGTCACTTATCTCCAATCTCATGAAGATGACCATCTCCAAATAGTGTCCATGCAAATGCAAAAGAACCCTTCTGAAACAACATGATCTAAAATCTCCTCCTAGTAACATCCACAACATTGAAGAAGATCATCCATCACCAAGTGATGAATCCAAAATCAATGCTAAAGCTCCCACTAAATAGTGATACCAAGCTCTCCAAACATCATGACTTAACCATCTCCTAATCTGAAAATACTTGAAGTCCACACACCCACATGTCTATCTGAAAATGATATCAAGTGGCACCAAGATATTCAAGGCAAGGAAATATACCATCACTATCACAACAACTCACACAAAATAGTGTATCCAAGCTATCCATGATATCGTGATAAAACATGCTACAGGTCCCCACAACCAACTATCAAGGTACTCAACACCATCCTCTCATCCTAATGCAACACATACCAATATACCAATGACCACAAAAGGGTCAAATAATGAATTGTACATCAACTTTGAATCTATCTCATGGATACAGATAGTCCACATTCGAGTCCTCCCACTATAACTAAATGGGTGATCAGCCCATATAACTGCATGACCCATGACCCATGGCTATCAAATATTGAACATATCTGATTTTCCAAAAAGAACCACAACATGAACACCATAGTGTGGGAACCCTCCAAGCATTCACCATAGAAATTTTGATTGACTAATCACATGCCAACATCTCCATACAAGGGTAAAAGCACACGGCTATGTCACACTTTCAACCAACTAAATGGTTCCAAGCGAAATATTTTTGACTTAAAAAATTTCAGTTGAAACAGTTTCGCCTGAAACCACGTGGCCTATACGTGGCAAATAGAGTTTTGAGAGAAACCCTTTCACTCAAAAATTGTTGCTTTAAAATGTGACTCAATTTATGTGTAAGGTTTCAATAGAAAGGGTTTCGGTCCTAACCCTTTCGCTCAAAACCCTTTTTTCCAAAACTGTCTATGTGGCATCCTAGTTGGCAGACAATTCAATATTTTTCAAAAATTTCTAAAACTTTTAACTTCAACTAAATATTCTTTAGCCAGAATGGTTTAAAAAAAAAACCCTTTTGGAGAGCTTAGAGTGGTGAATCCAAATATATATATTTTTTATATTTTGATTAGTTTAAATATATATTTTTTAAAATAATGCAAGTAGGTTGTTAAAGTTAAAAAAGAGGCTGATTAGAAATTTAAAAACTAGTAAAACATATTAAAAAAATTGGAAAATTTATGGTGCACTAGAGGAGAGAATCCTCTTCAAAAGGGTATACTTTATTTTTTGAAAATGATAAAAAAAGTAGACAATAGTTGATGTCAAATGAAAACTATCAAATTCTAGTAAGTTTGACTTTAAAACGGTATTACGAGAAAAATATACATCAAAATTTCATTTTTTCCATGCACTAGATATTGAAGTTACCTATTTGGAGAAAAAAATCAGGGGAAAATGAAGTTTTTTCTATTTGTTTCTTGCCATCAACTGAACACCACTTTTTCTTGAATTTTTTAGTATTTCAAAATCTGCTCTTAAATTGATAAAAAAAACATCAAACCAATTTTTTTAAAATTTAAAAAATTACAAGAATAAACTTCATTAAGATTTCTACATTTCATTAGTTTACATCATTTTGAAATTCAAAACATAAAGACCACTTTTATGTGGTTGAAGTTGAGATATTTTTTGGTTTTGGCCAATTGCTTTATAAAGTGTGACATAGGTTTGTAATTTTACCCACAAAGAAGATTTGATATCTCCTCAAACCATGCATGAAGCATGCATGCAAAGTTGCAACTATCTTACATTTACAATCATCCAAAGACCATGACCCAAAAAACAATTATCAGTAGATCTACAAAACCATAAGTTTTTCCCGATCGTGGAAACACTAGAAAACCATTGTGTCTTCAACACACATAAAAATCCACATCCACTTATCATCTGAAAGACCCAAAGGTCAGAGAGAAAACATAGAAATTAATCCAGAACAATGGATTATCATGAATATGCATCACCATAGATTTTAGCAAAAAATCTATAAAACCTTGATATCCAAGGAACGTGAATTTGATCCATGCAAGTGTTAGGAAATAATGTATTCAACCCACAAACTTAACCATTTCATACATAACCCCATGAGAATAAGCATGCATACAAGTAACCATAATGCATAGATCAAATAGAGAAACCACAAGATAACACAAGATATACCCTGGAAAAACCCTCAAGAGGGAAAAACCCAACCTCCAGAAGTATCCATACTTCACCATATTATTCAACAATAAAGCAATACAAGAGTTACAATGAATACCTTTGACACATCAAGCCTTCCAATGCATCCTCATGTGTCCAAGCATGAATCCACACATCCCATTCCATGCTTCGCATATGCACTTCTTAGAAAGACTCAATAATGAAAACCCAGTCACTCAACCAACCTTAACCACTAAACATGTGTTTCTTTTATAGATTCAAACTCACACAAATACAACCAAGTGGTAAGATAAAACCATGTGCCACAAAACCACTAACCCCTTATTTATTATTGGGTACTATGTTTTCACTTTATTTAATATTTCTCCAATATTAAATTATTATCACGTCTCCCACACATTAAATAATAATATAATGTTACAATACAACATAAAGTGGTCCCCAAATAATTACCTAGTGTGATTAACCACACCACCTAGGTGCATCACAACTAAATAATTATTTAATTACAACATTATAATATAAATTTTCATACAATGGTGTACAAAACCATATCCCAACATTCTCCCACTTGTTGTATACATTGTATAAGAGATCAATACATGAAATACATCATCATAGCCATACATGAAACCACACAAATTTGTAACATGCTCTTGTGTTCCATCAAGATACCTGCAATAAGAAAAAAATGACTACCATCTCAAGCGAGAACTCCTCTCATCCTCCAACGTGGCACCTATGGAAGAAAAAGGAACATGCCAAGGTGAAGATGGACCAATTCAAGAACAAAAGCATCGAATCCAAGTGACAAAAAAGGCTCTAACCAAGCTGTTGTCAAGTAAAAAACCCACATGATTGGAAATATAATCCACAACACATGCTAATACATCTAATCAAATATTCTATGGGATTGATTGAAATATGCACACAGGAGTTCTTCAAGATGTAATCAATCTTGAGAAAAGAAGATTAATAAGACCCTGATTTCTAATGAGTTTTATTTTTTCTGTAGGGGTCATAAAATACAATTTTTATTTTTATTACATAATAATAATCTTATCTTATTTATACAGTGCTGATCTTGTTCGCTGGTTGTGCACATTCAAGGTTTTCCGTGCCCTGTTGGAAGGTACACGCGATCGTATTATATGATGAGGTGTACATCTTCAAATCTCATGTATGATGACGGTGTCATGTATGAGGTGGTATGATGATGGTGTCAAGAATGAAGTGTCATTCCGGGTGCTCATGCTTTGGCATTTATAACTGTATAGGATAATCATTATGGTGTATGCTGGAATGTATGGAGTGTTTACTTAGAGGCTATGAAGATTGTAAATGAATCATTATGTATGTTGCTTGGTGATTACCAATGATGGCACGTGCTTTGTGTATGGTAATTTAGTACAAAATTCAAGGTTTAGGTTAAATCAAAGCTTTCACACATATTCGAAACTAACTTGTTCTAAGGCATGATCTTAATAACATATGGGTTATTGAAGATATGAATAATCATGCTTTTTTATGCTATGTAAGGCTTAAAATATTTTGTTCGTGTGAGAATCACTTCATCATAAATGTAACAGTCTTTCAATAGCATATCGTCGTCTTTATAAAGCACCTTACTCATTATTTTTTTGGCATTTTTCTAGTGAATCTCAAGTTTTTGGGTGGCTTTCAATCTCCTTTTCAACAAGTTTATGCGGGTAATCTTTGTGGAGGCATACAAAAAAGTGGTAACCTATATATGTATTAAATTTTCATCTCCAGTACATAAGGTTGAATTGAAATCCTCTTTCTTAGAGTACTTTGTTGTCTTCAACTTTTATGCTTGGGTCATTCTCTAGTTCATTCAGTGTAAGTGGGTGATGTCTATGGTTTGTTTAATGTTAGTGGGTGAAGTATCTGGTTCATTTAGTATAAGTGGAGAGTGTTGAAGGGTTTCATTTTTTCGGCCGGGTACTTTTTTGGGTCTTCTATTTCATTTGGAAGAATCGTAGTGTTTCAAGGTTGGTGATTAAGGGTTCTTAATGGAATACGTAGCAAAAAATTTCAGGGTTCCTATTCAAATCAAAGTTAGGGAGCATCCATTTTCTGGGGAAATCTATGAATTTGAATTGTCTTTTATTTTTAGTGTGTTGTGTCCAAGCTTGGTCGAGAGTGTTAGGGTTGTGATTGGTGAACACGTTCTAAGTCTGAGAGCCCCAAGGATTTTGTTTCCATCGCAAATCCTATCTATCTTCCTGTCCAATGCAATGGACCTTTTGCAGTCGTTAGAGCTCCTGGAAATTGTAGTGGAGGAGGTTGTTTAGCCAAATTTATTGGGAGAGGACAAGTTGTTACTATGTGTGTAGTCATACAACCTGGATAAAGGGAGAGGGTTTGTTGGAGGGTTGTTTCCAAAGAAATTTCTCAAAAGCAAGCAATGTTTTAGGGCAGCGCTCGAGGCAGTAAGGAATGACTTGAAAAATGAAGATCTGTGAGGCATGTGCAAAGTTTTAAATATATATTCAAATGAACTTGGGTATCAGATGGTTGGTAGTGTTAAGGATAAATTTTATGCATTTTCTTTCTTGTTGAGTCACCATAAGAGGCATGGACGTGTTGCTCTGCCTAGCTTCAAGTCTCTAAATCAACATGACCTTATGGAAGGTCAAGGGGAGAATGGTAATCTTCAAGAGGGACATGGAGAGAATGAAATCAACTTAAATGCAACTCACCAAGAGACTGAAGAAGCAGTTGGTTATATGGAAGAATGAAGACATAGTCATTTTGTATATGACTTTTTCTATTTTCTGTATATCAAATGTACATGTGCTATACATATGGTGCACAATTTTGATAGTATGAATATTGTGTATCTGTCAGCCACATAGATATGGCTGTGATAGAAAAGGAAAGAGAGATGTGTCATATAGATTAGGCACAATTTTTCTTCATATGGATAATATGATATCATCAATACTATAAATCTGATTATGGTTGTAATGATTTTAAATATATTAATATAAATAGTTAGGCCTTGGCCTTTTATTAGAAAAAAAAATTACATCTAACCATCCATACCTCCAAGGTATCAATAACATTAGTAAACCCATGCCAACAACATATGCAACCCATAAACTGCAATCACAAGCTCCCTATATCAAACTTGTCAATGAAGAACATACGCATCTAAGAACTCCCACTACATGGGTAATGTCAAAGCATATCAAGTATACCAATCAATAGTATATCAAGGTGTGATAAATAATCAAAACATGAAGTACCAAGAACAATCACAATGATCCACACATACAACCCAAATAGTTGCATAATCTCTCACAACATGTTGCCACCATCCTCCCAAATCATATGAACATGAACCTCTAGGAAGGAACCATGAAGAGAGAAAACCTGTAAACCATAACATGTCCTTCTACCAACACCTCAAAAGTGCAATGTTGTGTCAAGTATGATCTCCTAAAAAATCCAAATGAGAAGCCTCAACAACACCCAAAACAATGTTCAATCTCTTAGATCAAACAATATATGAATCATGTAAATTCCAACATGGATGTAAGCCTCTCTAACCAAGAAGATAAAACTCAAAGTATTCATTCCCAAATCTTAAAATAATTCCATTAACCATCTCCTAAAATCCTCATCAATGATTGATAACATAAACTCAAATGCACAAGGAGATAACCATGCTAACCATCCCTCAAAATGAATCCTCTATAACTAACTATCCATAGCTCAAGATCCATATCAATGAAGGATAAAACATCATAAATTCATGCTAAAAAATCCTCAAATGAGTCTCCAAAATCAGTCACCATGACTCTACTCAATCCCATGAGAAATCAAAACACAAAATATAACACATCTGAAAGAAATAATGGGAAAATACCTCTCAAATGATAAACCACTGAGTAGACCAAGAGTGGGGAATGAGAATGCTCCTCTAGGATAAACAAACCATCATGACTCACTCCAAGAACAATCTCCTCTATCGGTCCATCATGAAATCATGCCCATATTCACATGAAAGCTCCTCGGTCTTCCAGCTGAAACCTTCAAAGAGTAACTGTCTCAATGATGGAAAGGGAGACTCTCCCTCTCAAATCTGATCACAAACACACATAAAATACTATGCAAGAAGGCAGAAAATTAACTTGAAACACATAAAATGGAAGAGAAATCTGCAACATATGTCAACTTCAAAATATGAAAATGAAATACATAATCATGGAGCTCATATGCTCACATACATACAACATTGGATACACACATAAAAAAATATGCAACTCAAATTTCTAGCTTCATTATAGCAACATCTGGGTATGCAACCACAACTTCTCCAAAAGCCCCCATCTCCAAATAAGGAAGCATCATTATATAGAAATTGCGTGAGAGGAAACCATCGTTGCTTTCCCAAAAAAACCTCCATAAACCACCAAGAATTCCAATGCCCAACTTGAGGAGAGAAAATAAAAAGAAAGTATAAAATAATGCATTGCCTTCACCACCTTCAGATGGGCACCTAACTTTTTTCCAATCATCTTGGTCAATCAAGACACCTTCTTTGACTCGCAGTGGCCCTGATGGCTCTGAATACAGTCATGCAACAACATGCAAAAATTGTGGCACAAACATGCAATTATATGCAAGGCATGAAATTAAACATGCAAGCACATGCACCCTAAATGGTCCCCACCAAGAATTTGGACGCCCAAAAGGGGTATTTTCCCAAATTTTCCTTAGAAAATATTCATAAATGCATAATTCCCACCAAAATTACAATTACAATTTCATCCCAAGGAAAATTACAAAGTTGTAATCAAAATATTTATTCACCTAGCCTCTAAACCCTTATTAAAAATAAACCAATTAAAATAACAATATTTTTGGTGATGCAAGATTTCTGTTTCACCTTGGATGCTCTTGCATTAGACACCCATGGTAATTTAAAATGTTTCATGAGTTGAAATCATAAAAATTTGTGGATCTTATGCTTATCTTGGACCCATCTGTCTACCTTATCTTTTTGAACATCTTTCTGAACCTACTTTTGCAATTTGATGTCCCTTCCATCCTTCATTCTTCCTCTCTTCATTCCTCTTTTCACAAACTCCAATTCCCACCAATTTGCACTATGAAATGCTGGAAAATCATAATCATCAATTTTATCTTCTTCAATAAAATAAGGAAACTCATGCATTACCTCTCCCCCTATTATTTCTACAACAATCATTTCATTTTCAATCTCTATTTGTTCCATGTGTTCCTCCTTTCCTATATCTCTTGAAAAGTAATTTTTAGCTGTAAATTCAATGCTAGTATCACAATCAAAATACTCATACTTTCCATCTCTCTCCTTTGTATCCATTTCAATTTCAATAACACAATCAAAATATTATTTCTTTTCATCTTGCAATAAACTATCATCCATACAAATCTCTTTATCAAATGAGAGATCAACTTGTGCAAAGGGCATCTCACCAAAAAAATAAACATTCACTTCCTCACCTTCTTCCTTACTTACAACTTTAGTTCCTTCATTCACCAATGTGCTCATTGCTGAAATATATTCTTCTACACAAATCTCATCACTCACATAAATAAACAATAATATTTTCACAAAAATTAGATTTGACCTCTTCTTTCTCCACCGAAACTTTCACTCTACCCCTTTTGAACGTAGTCAACACTGCTGCAACTTGCATTAACAAATCACGATCTTAATCCTCATCCTCTTTAACTAATTTTTTGAATCCATTAACCAAGCATTATATAGTGTCTTTACATACCTTTCCTTCTTTATTTAAAGGTTTCAACTCGTGCTTGACTCCATCCTTCATCAAGGAGTAGGTATTGGCATACCCATCATGCACTGCTTTCTTGTTAAACTGCCAAGGTCTTCCCAATAACAAGTGACCAAAATCCATAGACATAACATCGCAAAAAACTTCATCATTATAATCACCAATCTTAAATCTTACTGAGCATTGGTGATTCACCAAAAACTTACGGTCATCTTACAACCAAGCAATTATGTATGGATGCAGGTGTCTTCTCCTTTCTAGCCGTAACTTGTTCACCATTTCTTCAGAAACAAGATTGTCAGTACTACCACCATCAATAATCACATTATATACTTTACCTTCACATTTGCATCTTGTTCCAAACAAACTCTTCCTTTGCATTGGTTCATTTTCTTCATTCAATAGGGCTCGCCTAGTCATCAAAGCTTCTCCAAAATAGAAACTAAATGCCCAATCAAAGAAGTAGAACCAAGAGAGGATAAATTATGAATTGCATTTGACAACATAGAAGATCAAGTGATGAAATTTATGCCATCAAATAGATAATACAAATCCTCCAATGAATCCTCTAAATAAAAATATGAGACTCCACAAAAATGATGAAATGTTTGATAAATAAGAATTTTAATGGGTGCATTTGGAAGACTAAAACTATCCTTTTGCAAGGAATCAATGAATGCTCTAAAAAAAGCAACATTGGAATCTAAAGTAGAAACATGTGATGATGGAGTAGAGATCTCAATGCATGCCATCTGTAGACATTGAAAAATGTCCTAAACCTATGAACATCATTTTTTCTCTATTAATTAAATAATTCTAATTATTTAATTAATTCACCTTCATTTCCCTAATTCCTCTTTTGGTTAATTAAATTACATTACAACATTAATTGATTCTTCCATCTTTATAATTAAATAAATTCATATTTGTTTAATTATTCATATCGCTTTGGATTATAATTAAATAATTATTCCAAATTATTTAACCAAAAATCCTCTTCCACAATATTAAATAATTAATTTGAATTAATTATTTAATCCATCCACTTTCTAAATTTATTTAATTAATTAAATTGAATGCTTATCTTCTTCAAAATTTCTTATTCTAATTACTGCTTTTCCTCTGTTAACTAAATGGATCCACCACTTCATCTCACTCTGTTTGAGGAAATTTCCAAAACAACTCAACTATTCGAACAATTAACTTCCTCTTGTTCTTTCAGTTATAATCTTATCCCATCTTGTCTCATTCAATTTCATCCATTGATCAAAATAAAAATCTTTTGATCTCAACCGTCCATTTGCCATCTGCCTCTCTATAAATTCCTTTGTCATTCATCATTTTGATAATCTAGGTTTAATATGCTATAGTGTTGTTGAGATTAAAAACCTTTGATATTTTGCTTTGTCTTTGTCATAGGCTATTTAAGTGCATAGAGAGTTATAATTATGAGGGCATTTATATCTTTGCAACAAAATGGAGAAGGTGCAATGAAGGTTAATCATGGAGTGCATGAAGACTTTTTGGTGAGATTGTTCTTTGGTTTATGCCTTTTACTCCTTTGTGCTTCATTATTAGCTAGGGACTTTTGGGTTTATTGATTAATGGTTTGCTGAATTTTGAATTTTCCTAAGCTATAGATGGTGAACCCGATGTGAACTGCAGGCAAGATTATAGGCAACAATTAAGGAAAAATTTGCAAGTTTTGTGTCACGGCAGCAATAAGATTTAGATTTAAATTAGATTTTTAATTTAGATTTTTCCTTTATTCTTAATTTAGATTTTAAAATTAGTTTTTTTTTATAATTTAATTAGATTTATATTTTTTCTAATTTAGATTAGATTAGATTTTTCGAATTTAGTTTAGACTTAAATTTTTCTAATTTAGTTTTAAATTTAGATTTTTCTAATTTAAGATTAGATTTTAATTTTAATTAATTTAGTTTAGATTTTAATTTAATTTAAATGTAATTTAGATTTAATTTTTAATTTGGACTTTGTTTAAATTCTAATTTAGATTTACTTTTTTAGATTTGATTTAAATTCTAATTTAGATTTACTTTTTTAGATTAGATTTAAATTCTAATTTAGATTTACTTTTTTAGATTAGATTTAAATCCTAATTTAGATTTATTTTTTTAAGATTAGCTTTTAATTTAAATTAGTTTTTAATTTAGATTAGCTCTTAATTTAGATTAATTTTTAATTTTAGATTAGTTTCTAATTTTAGATTTTTTTTAGATCAAATTTTAATTTAGATTACTTTTTAATTTCAAATTTGTTTCTAATTTTAGATTAGTTTTAATTTAGATTAATGTATTTTCCCTCCATAGTTTAATTATTGATTTTGTGACTAATCTTGGTCTCTTTTGTAGGTTCGCATGTCAGAGAATTAAAAATCAAAAAACAAAAACTTTCGTTTGTCGAAGACTTAAACTTGAAATTACTAATGACATCTAATGTAGGACGTTTATTGAAGATTTGATTTTGAAATTGATTGTCTGCATAGCTTAGACCACATTTCAATTGGTGTTTAAAAGGAACAATTGTCTTCTTTCACGTAGACTTAACTAGGGGTAATAAACCACTGTTTGTTGTGCTTGTAAAGATGGTAGGTATTATGCTCTCACCTTGTGCAAACTTGGTGATCAAAAAACCATACCCATATTTTCGGTGTTAATCACTTAGAGGGACCTTCCTCGAAGGAGGGAATGACTCCAACCAATTTTTCACTTAGGTAGTATATAAATGGATAAGACTAATTGCCAAGTCCTCATGGTATGTAGGCCTTAGCCATGCAGTGTCATTCAAAACATGGTACCTACCTTTTCTTTTAAAGGTATAAGAGCCCCTAGTAGAGTGATTAAAGCCTTAAGTGGCTTGTTGGATGCTCACGAGGTGCCATGTCCCTGACTATTCACTAAGAACCACTATTTTAGTAGCCAAAATCCTTCTATTTTTTGGCATAGGAGGTCGGACCTCTAAAACTGTCCCACATAATCACGGTTCTTAGTAGAGATGAAGAGTTTGTCATGGGAGATTCATGAGAACTCGAAGCTTGGTTGACCTAGAGAAGTGAGTGTCGTGGAGGGGAGCTAGTGTGGCCAAGCTTCTAAGTCATCCACTAAGAATAAGCACAACTGGTTAATCCAAGTGGTAACCCAGTAAATATTGTCCTTTCCATCCATAGGATTGTGCATGATTATTTTTATCTTGAAATCCAACTTTTTCACAAGAAAAAACTCAAAAAAAATTTGTCTATCATGTCTTACGTGTGTGTTCAAAACAAATCTCAAACAAACACCACACCTGAAACTTACGACATTCAAACAAACTAGGTCAACACATCCGAAACAAGCTTGATGTTTAAATTTATCTAGACTGAGGAATTTCTCATTCATTCATCCATCACCTCATATTTTGCATTAAACATTCCCCATATATTAAACCTTAGTTCATCCTTTTAGCTTGCATAAACCTCTTGATTTGGAAACTCATAAAACTTAGACTAGACCATAGCCTCAAATCTATAATCTCTTGACCCTATCTTTCAGACAACATTCATCATATTCCTCATCATTTAGGTTGGTTCCTCAACTCATTAGTCCAGTTTTAGACCACCTTATCAAGATATCCTATCAGTCTTTACTATACCCAATGTCATTGACAATTAGATTAGTTGCTATACCTATCTTAGTTTGATTAGCAACCATATCTTAGGTTTTTCCCTTCATACTAGGTCATACTATTCCATCTCTTCATTCCACGCTTTGCATAACTTAGTCATAGGCTATCATCACTTTGAGCCTTAATCCAAGCATCGTTATTAGGCATCCCTATATATTCAAAAATCCAAAAAAAATCTAGGTTGCATACTTTAGGCTTAGGTCATACCTTTGCATTATCATTTACTAGACTTCACCTCACTGCCATGTCTTCAATTCACCTTGATATGCTTGCCAGTCAAGTTGAATACCAATTAATTCACAATGGTCAATACCAGCAAGCCATAGAATTCAAAAGACAATTCATCCAATCCAAATACCAATCAACCTCAACCCATAGTAAACCACCCATCTATTCCTCTTACCAACAACTCATAAACACTAGTACTCCATCTATATACCCTCACTATCAAGAGTCATTTGGCACATCCATTAATCACCTTTATCCTAACCTTGACAAGGGAAACAAACCTTCCACTAGTCCATTCCAAGAAACTACATCCTATCCTATTCCATCATCCCTCAACCCATTCCAATCTTCCACATCCTATCGTAGTCCATCATCCATTAATCCATTCCTATTCACTCCATCCCAACCTACATTTAGTCATGAAAATACATTTGGTCATGGTCTCCGATATCACATCCCATTGCCTACACTTGAGGATACATGTCAAGAGGAAAACCCAAAGCATGACATAATAGGTTCACCTTCATGTCAAGATCGAAGTAGTCCATCCCATGAACCCATCCTTAAGTTGATTCAAGAAGTCCTAGATAATCATGGCATCCGAAATACACATATCCTTGATCACGATCCCATTCCAAATGATGTCATCCAAGACAAACCCATCATTGACCAAGACACCACCATTGATCAAGAAATCCAAAATGATCTGATCATCAACCTTTATTCCATTAAGGATGACCCTATCCAAACTCCAACCACCACCATTTCCCAAAATGAGACACTTGCCTCCATGAGATATATAGATGATCTTCCTCTAGAACAAGAGTCTCCTACTCTAGAAATATTTGCAAATGATCAAGCTATAGTGGAATTCATAGGACTCTATGACAATGACCATGAAGATGGTTTCGACATCAACTTGGAAGCAGCGATATCTTTTGAAGAACTGTTAGAATCCAATGTTTCACAAAATCAGACCAAAGATATCAATCAAAATGTTACATCTTATCAACTAGGATCATCTGTCTTTGTCAGAGAAGGATTTCTCGCAAATGAGAAAATAACAAGTAACAATGGTCTACATACACAATGATGGGTTAGCATCTTGTTTTCAAAATAAAAAATACCCCATCACAAACAAAATCTGTTAGAGCATGCAGTATCAAGGAAGAGGACTAGGCATACATGAGCAAGGAATTCTAGAACCAGTATAGTTTCAGGAAAATCCTAGACATCAAGGTCTTGGCTATTCTTCAGTGAGAGAATCAAATGATGTTAGCGATACCTCCTCGATATTGGGGGCAACTTTATCTGATACAAACATCAAAATGGAGGCCATGAGTAGTTCTTACCATAAGATTGATGCCTACACTCCTTCCATCCATACCATAAACCATCATTTCCAATATCTTAAACCTTCCATTTGGAACCAACAAATAGAAAATTATTACAAATCCAAAGTTCAAAATCAAATGTTAAAGGCCATTGAATCAAACAAAAATTTGAGTGGAAAAATGAAATTAAAATGGATCCCAAAGAAAAATGGATCAAGAAAAGAAAATAGTTCAAAAGTAAAAGTCAATCAAAATTTGGAGCCACAAGAAAAAAGGCCTCCCACATATAATAAATTTTCACCTCCTTCAAAATGGTCATCAAGCAAGGCATCTAAAAGTGTTGGTTCCAAATGCTATCCCAATCAAAATTCCAAACTCTGCCATCAAACACCCCAAGTTTGGAAAATAAAAAGTGATTCATCCAAACATCTAAACAATTCTTCCACATCTACCATCATCCATCATAATCCTACATCTTGCCTAAAGTTCAAAAATCATAACTCACGAATCCGTCATGTCTTGGCTACAAATCTTTATTGTAAGGACTCACATGGCACTCTATCACGATGTGTGTATTATGATAAGGCCAACTCTAGTATGAGAAAGGATCACAATGACATCAATCAGTTGTATGCAAGTGCTATAATCCTGACAAGGAAACTACTTCATAAAGTTAATTATTGGCATATCATGGCCCCAGTCTCTACATTAGCACCATCAAGGGATTCATAACATTCAATGATCATCTAAAATATTAAGTCCTAAAAAAATACAAAAAATGAGAAAAAAGGTTCTAAAAAAATACAAAAAAATGTAAAAAAAAAAGTAAAGAGAAATAATTCGTCCAATAGTGAAAACCATTTTTATGGCACTTTGGATAAGTACCATGATGAAAACCTAGAAAACAGGTGTCATGTGTAAAATAAATTATCTATGTGGACCATTACACTTGGGGGAAAGTTGTCTCATCTCCCATACCCTTTGCATACCATTTCTCATGACATTTCCATCGATCCATCTAATCCATATCATTCCCATCCATTTTCCTACCTACTTTGATCTTGATAAGGACTGGGGTACAAACATAAATCATGCTTTGAGAAAACTCTTGACATGCCTATCCTTTGGTCATACACTATCCATGAAATATCATGTCATTGCCTTCATAGCATTGTCCATACCCATACCTTGGAGAAAACAAATTATTCCTATGCAACATAGTCCTTGGAGACCATATGCCAATAATCTTCATGTCTCCCATCCTTTGCCAGAATCAATCCATTATCCTTCCATACCTATTTTTGAACTTGGTTTTCCCTTGTCATTGGTTTAAGGATTCTAATCTACTTATCCAACATCCCTCCATCATCCCATCTAGTCCTAACCAAGTCATTCCAGATGCAATAAGCCTAATCAATACAATCTTGCTATGCAACCTCGTACATCATCCAAAATATTCCTTGTCTTTGTTCCTAGCCTTGTTGTAGACCTTGATCCTTTAGTCACATTATCATCATCCTCATGTTGTTTCAGGATGTGTCCTTCCCACGTCAAACAATGTCGTCATCATCATCATCACCTGTCAATTGGTATTCAACTTAATTAGGGGCAAAATCATGTTTGTCCTTGGATTCTTGTGCATGATGGCTCACTTGCTTGTAGGCATCATAGTGTATCATCCATAACATAATCCACACTTCCCCATATCAAAACATTTCACAAAAAAGACAAAAATAATAATTAAATATCCCCAAAAAGGACAAAAAAAAATTAATATCCCCAAAAAGACAAAAAAATCAAATATTCCCAAAAAGACCAAAAATCGATATTTACAAAGACCAAAAATCAAAACATTTCAAAAATCCATAAAAATCATAAAATTTCCTAAAAAAAAAATCCCAAAAAAATCAAAACATGTCAAAACCTAAAAACATTTAGATAACTTCCAAAAATCCCAAAAATAGAGTAAAAGTCAGTCGTGTCAGTCTTTGTCATTTATCGAACTATGTTGCCTTTGCATTTGGACGTAGGAAAGGTCATCTATTGATGTACCCTCGAGGCATTAGGTCAGTCCTTTAGGTTTGTCAAATAAATAATAAAATCATGATTCGATCTTTTGTCATTTAAACAAAGTCAAGGGTCATGTTGAACTACGTTGCCTCTGCGACTGGACAAAGGAAAGGTCATATGTTGATGTGCCCCCGAGGCATTAGGTTAGTCCCTTTAGGTGTTTTCAAATAAAATCATGACTTAGTCCTTTCTCAATAAAAAAATTCAAGGGTCATGTCAAACTACGAGGTCTCTGCGCATTGCTACATAGGAAAGGCCATCTGTCAATGAGCCCCCGAGGCCCCCTAGGTCAGTCTTTTAGGGTTCGTCAGGTCAATCAAAATAAATCAGACACTATCCACTTAGACATGACATCATCATCTGAACTTCAACACAAATCCTGAATCAACAAGACAAGCAAGCCAACAAGTCTCCAAGTCATATCAATCATTTTTCAAATAAATCAAACCAGTTAAATCGATCAAAACCAATAGTCTTATATAGGATGTGTCCTTCCTAAAACTAGACCTCGTCACTATCACACTTTGTCATTTGCCTTATACAGGTAGTTACATGATCGAAACCAAACTTGATATCTTATACAACATGTTTTCTTTCTTAAAACCAGGCCTTTTCAAAATAACCAACCCATCACTCACTTCGTCCCTTAACACACTGGCAAACACTTATTGGAAAATAATTTGATTGGCTATTGATCTTGTTGGTCTATTTTGTCTTATTCTTTTGGATTTACTTCGGTCATGTTACTAGCCACCTCAAGGATGTCCCATGAAGGATTTAGAGGAGCGATGATGTCTCATGACTCATCTTTTATTTGATTGTTGTCTGCAGTTTGTCTTGACAAAAAGACTAGGGAAACATGACCCTTAGTATGAGTTAAAACATTCCTTGTCTATGACTGTCTGTTTTACAGATGGATGAACTTGCACACCTTGGTCTATGTCATACCATGGTGTTTGTTGTCCATTTTTCATATTTTACCACCTAATGATGATTAAATGCAAAAGCCTTGCATAGAAAAAATATATATCTACAAATTATCTCAACTAGCACTATCTCACCATTCACATCTTCATTGCTAACATCCATCTTTTCCATGCTAACATTCATCTTTTCCGCTCTAACATTTCTTCTATTTTGCATCTTCATTATCATTCATTATTTTTCTCTACCCTCTAGTCCTCTCATCCATTTCGAGAGCACACTCGTGTTCTTTGAACTTGCCTATCCTCTCAAGGGGGAATACCACTACCTCATCATCCTTCCTCATTCTTCCTCTCACTAGGGTATATCTTTTTCTTTGACACAACATGATAAACTGCATTGTATCAAAGAGGGGAAAATGTAGACACTGAAAAATGTCCTAAACCTATGAACATCATTTTTCCTCTATTAATTAAACAATTCTAATTATTTAATTAATTCACCTTCATTTCCCTAATTTCTCTTTTGATTAATTAAACTACATTACGACATTAATTGATTCTTCCATCTTTATAATTAAATAAATTCATATTTGTTTAATTATTCATATCACTTTGGATTATAATTAAATAATTATTCCAAATTATTTAACCAGAAATCCTCTTCCACTATATTAAATAATTAATTTGAATTAATTATTTAATCCATCCACTTTGTAAATTAAATTAATTAATTAAATCGAATGCTTATCTTATTCAAAATTTCTTATTCTAACTATTGTTTTTCCTCTGTTAACTAAATGAATCCACCACTTCATCTCACTCTATTTGAGGTAATTTCCAAAACAACTCAACTATTTGAACAATTAACTTCCTCTTGTTCTTTCAGTTCCAATCTTATCTTGTCTTGTCTCATTCAATTTCATCCATTGATCAAAATAAAAATCTTCTAATCTCAACTATCCATTTTCCATCTACCTCTCTATAAATGCCTCAGTCATTCATCATTTTGATCATCTAGAATTTGAATAGGCTATTGTGCTATTGAGATAATTAGATTCTTCAATATTTTGTTGTCTTTGTCATAGGCTAGATAAGTGCATAGAGAGTTATAATTTTGAGGGAATTTATATCTTTGCAACAAAATGGAGAAGGTGCAATGAAGGTTAATCATGGAGTGCATGAAGACTTTTTGGTGAGATTGTTCTTTGGTTTACGCTTTTTACTTCTTTGTGCTTCATTGTTAGCTAGGGACTTTTGGGTTTATTCATTGATGTTTGTTGACTTTGAATTTTCCTAAGCTACACCATCTAACTACATTGCTCATTCCTAAATGACGTGCACACAAAATCCTAAGTGTGAACATCAGATGTATTTATAGATGTTGGATTAGAATAATCTGGAAAACTAATGTTATTTTCTATACAAAGTTGTCTCGATTCATAAATTTCATAAAGTAATTTTATATTACTAAGTTATTGAACAATATGCATTCATCTATTGCATTTTCTTTCCATATTAGTTATATTTAAATTTCCATAGATTGGGAGAGATGATTACAACTAGCAAAAATAAATGCAAAATCAATGAGCTAAAATGAAGCCCATCCACAAAGATAAAACTTATTGAGGTGTCAAAATGTCCAAGTTATCAACCAAAATGCATAAAAATGATAAATTAAATAATATACAAAGGTAATCTAAAAAATTATATGGATATTTGATAAGAGCTTGTCAAAACCTTTTCAACACCTATTCATTTATGAAAATTAGAGATTTTGGATTAAATGAATGGGAATGAAAGCCTAAAAGGGATATTTGGACTTCAAACAACAACAAAATTCACCACCCACAAAATCTAGAAAACTTCTCCCTAATGGAAAGATTGGGGCCATGTAGTGGTGCATTGATGGTTGTTGAGCAATTGGTTAATGGTAGAACCCCTGCAGGGAGTGAATGGGTGCTTGGTGGAGTGAAGGTGGTGATTTAGTAGAGGATTCCTAGTGGATCTAGTTTGAAGCCCCTTGGTTGGTGGCGACTAAGGGCGAAAATCTTCATAAGACTAGGTGGTACAAAAGATAGGAACAATGATTGATATCTACTAGAAAAATGCTAAACAAATTGTTGGATAATGCAAAAATCATGAATTTCTAGTAAATAAAAAAATTGATTGCTATGCAAAAGAAAATACTACTAGATAATAAAATAATCACCATATAAGCCAAATTTCCACTAATAAAACCAAAAAGACCTACGAATAGACTAGAGTCTAATGTAGCATAAGGATGAAGGATGATTGGTATAGATGGTATGGATTCATACAAATGTATGGAATTTGTAGAGGAAAATCAATAAACTCCAAAAAAATACCTGAAAAAATTTGGTCTACAATTTTGGCACTTTCTAGACTCATACGTGGGGTCTATTTTTCACCAAGATGCATTGATTAATCCCTCATGGCGAAAACCCTAAAAATATATAGAAAACACTTACAAATTTGAAGCTCTTATTAAAAATGGTGGAGCCAACAAATACAAAATCAGTTCACACGATTCCCGTGATTAATCAAAAGATATATAATTTAATTGGGATTCTTCAGGATGATATTAAATTGCTGCACATTAGGATTTTTAAAACCTTACATTTCTATACCAAACTAACTACGGGAATAACTCCCAAAACTAACAACTAACTATTAATTTACTAACATCATTAAAAATTAAAAATTACATGTTAATTTATTTCTTATTATTTAATCTAACCTATACTAAACTATCTAATTATGCTATATCCAACATTCCCCCTCTTATTACATTAATCCAAAAAAAGATGAAATATTGCAAGAGTTGATCAAAACGACCCTTCTAGAGACTCATATTGTGAAGACATTTGCAAGCTCTATAGTTAGGAGATCCATTATTAGTGAACAAAAACTGTTGGTTGTAAATAGATATTCAAGAAGAAGATCAATTCATATGGTGGTGTTGAAAAGTATAAGGTGTTGGTGTGAACAAGGGTATTGCCTATCTAGTTTCCATTTTGTAGTGTGAACAAGGCACATTATCTAACTAGTAATTAGTTAGGTCCTATTCACACATGTTCACATGTTAAGTTAGGGAGTTATTAATATTTCTAGAAGTCTCTAGTATCCCTTAATTGTCACATGACATAGGATTAAGACACTTGTCACTATCCTAGTTAATACTATCTCTCAACCTTGTCTATGTAAGCAAGACATGTACATTTGTAATGAGGTTTTAATTATAATCGATTTTGCACCATAATCAAGCAATATTTTTCTCTTGTTTCTCTTTTGTGGAAGGTAGCCTTTGACATTGCAGATGATCTTGGGAGCTTGAGTCCATTGGTGAATCTAACTTAAGGTAAGATTTGTTGTGAAAGGATATTCTTAGGTTGAGGGGGTAGACTTTGGTGATAATTATTTCTAGGTGCTAAGATGACATCTATCAAGTTTTAATTATTTGTAGAAACATCTTTTGATTTAGAGATAAAATATATGGATCATGAGAAAACAATGTTCTTGTACAATGAATTAGAGGAAGAGATATACATGGTATAACTAGAGCATTATGCTATCAAAGATAAGGAGTATTTGGTTTGTAAACTAGTTTTTTTATAGTTTTGAAAAATCTCCTAGAATGTGATACCAAAAGTTTGATTCCTTTGTGATGGGGTTTGGATTTTTTAAGATCCAAATCCGAAAATTATTTTTTACTATAAATTGGATGGTGATTGATTTCTTGTTATCATAATGTACACATATGTTTTTTTTGGTTTTAGTAAGGATGTGATTTTTGATTTGAAGTCTCAAATTTTAGCACAGTTTGAGATGGACCTGGGAGTTACTAAGTATATCTTGGGTATTAAGATTGGAAGAGATATAGTGAAAAAAACTTTAGTTAGGTCAGAGTAAGCATGTGAACTATGTACTGCAACATTTCAACATGATAGATAGTAGTAAACCATTGAGTGTTCCTGTTTCTATGGGAATTAATGCTTTAGTAGAGTAGTGTCCTACAACACCCATAGAGATGGAAGATATGGATCATGTTTCTTATGCCAATACACTTGGGATTTTGATATATAATATGGTTTGTACTAGACTAGTCACTACCCAAATAGTGGGTGTCAAGCTACTTTATGGCTAATCTTGAATAAGATCATTAGAATGTAGCAAGAGTTTCTTCAAATATTTGTGGGTAACTCTGAGTACTCTATTTGTTATCATGGTGTGTCTATAGGGGAATGGTACTCAACACATATTCATGGATTTGAGGATTCAATTTGGGTAGGAGATGTTAACAACAAAAGATCTACTCTAGTAGATGCGTTCAACTTATTTGATGGTATTATTAATTGGATGAGTAAGCAAACAAATTATTGGTAAATTTTTATGTTGCCATGCTTTCTTTGCTTTTTTTAGAGACTAACCTATTGGACACTAATATAAATTTACAACATTAAAGAAATCATCATGGGAAGGGGTGATTTTTCTTTACATTTGAGAGGGACAACTCCCTCACAAGATGGAGGTATTTTGGGTATTTTGTGTACTTTTTATTGAAAAGTACAATTTAAGGGAAAATTAAATGAAAAGGGGAAGAGCAAAGAAACCCTAAATAGATCAAATATGAGCAACTATTTGAGTTTTCTCAACAAAATGGAAAAGGGAGGAAAGGAAAGGATTATGTAGAAATGATAGATAACATATTTGGTATCCACAAATAATAGTCACAAAAGAGAGGAAAGACATGGAAATTCACAAAATAGTCCAAAGTTCAATGAATGGTGATGAATAAACTTGAATGAAATTTACAAATTGAAAATAAGGATCTTGAAAATAACATCAATGATAGATATAAAATTAGAGTGTTGTCCAAAATGTTATTCCTCAAAAAATTGCAAAAGTACAAAGTTCTTTGTTTTCTTGTATAATTTTTTTATATTTCATCCAAAAGTGGTACCCTATAACTAGCTTTGGTAACCACTTTTACAATGGGAAATGTTGGAATCAATAGATGGAGAGGGATAGATTTTCCCATACAACTACCTTCCAACAATTAATTAATTACAAACATTGATATAAGTTCCTATTGGAGATAAATGTCATAACAGTATTCAATTACAAATAATAGTCCAAGTGGCTTATATTTAAACATTATGTTGCAAACTAATATTGATGGGCATGAGGTTGTCATGGAATTTGGTCAAACAACTAGCATGTGTTGGCTATGATGATCACTCTTGAAGTAAATCATCAAACATATCATGGACAAAAGCCCTAGATATTGATTTCTAAAATTGTCTTCTTGAACTTAAGAGTTTTATCTTTCGTAATAAAACTTTCTTCAATATAGCAAGGCTTTAGGGAAACAAGTCAATTGGAGAAAATCAAAAATATTTTTCTTTGGCATTGACCTAAGTGATGGATAGGGGTCATTGCTATCACAATTCCCTAATCATTTAATCTTTATTTGTCAACCCAAGGGTGTCTAAAGCTATCTGTGGTAAGAGTTGGATCAATTTTTGGGGGGGTTTGTTGTGGTTCTACCTCATCAGGAGTAGTTCGGAGTTGTTCCTTCCTTGTCAGAAGTGGCTCTACACTATATTATTCTATTCTTCTAACTTTCTCTTACTTAACTTATTCTAAAGCTTTGAATCAGAATTACTTTAAAACAAAAAACGTACAGAGATAGGTCATATTCCAAGTGAAATCAAATGGTGAGGATTGGATGACTAACTTAATCTAATTGCAGGAAAACAAGAATCTAACAATTACTCAAATCAAGATCTAGAATTTAAATCTTAAAAAGAAAACTACCCCAATCATCATTCATTCAATTTTACAAGTAATAATTTCAACTAAGCTCATATTCCATTAAAAACATAATCATTCATCAATGCTAAACTAGCTATCTGATCTGCAATCTAGTTAATTGGTAAGCTGAAAGGACTCTATTTATTTAATTAACATAGTAATCAATCTAAGATTTAATCAACATAGTAATCGATCTAAGATTTAATTAACACGGTAATCAATCTAAGATTGCAATGAAAGATTGAGATCTATTCTAATATTCAATTTGTAAAACCATTCCAAGAACAAAGATGAAGTTTTAAATGAATGATCAACTATAAACTTTAACAGAATCACCTTCCTTCAGTAGAGCAGGCCCTGCTCTGCCTCTGGAGGGATTCAACACAAAATTTAGATAAAATTCCTTTTATTTTCATCAAATGTACCCAAGGATGGGCGAATTAAAAATTGTTTCAACTAGGAATTGAAAAGCAAAGAAAAAGTTGAAATAAAAAACTAAGATAATCTACTCACGAACTAACTTGAGACTGGATACATATATCCATCTCTTATTTGAAAATAGAGAAAAGCGGGAAAGTAAACAAGCTCAATTCTATTAAAGATATCTTGGAGTGCAGGAAAAATAGTTGTGAATATCTTGCAACTATCTTCAATTAACATCGAAAAAAACTTCAATACTAGACATGTGCATAGCTGGAATTGCTGCTCGGTTGACAAGTAACTTGGTCAAGGATGTTGAGTTGTAAAAGGTTAGCCACCAATCTCATTTTGAATGGGAAATGGTTAGCACTTGATTTTGATAAGTAAATGCTTCTTCTGGTTATGCATTAAATACACACCATCATGAAACAATGACACATTAAATATCATTTTAATCATGCATTTAATAGAAATAAGAATTCATACAAAACATTTATATTCTAAGTTCTTAGCATAATTAATTTCATATTTGAAGTATATAAAAGGTAATATCATAAGTTCTTAAGCCAAACATAAAGTATTAAGTGTTAATATTGAAAAATATATGAAGTCCTTAGAAGGATTCATCATCCTCCCCCTCTTGCTCACAACCATGTCCTCATGGTTACAGATTGATGATATCGGGAATATCCTTGTTGAGTGTTTCTATCCATAAAGCACAGTCAAAGACTCAGGTCCTCTGTAATCCTCTATTGATCTGTTCTTGCTAACATAGCCATGATTCTGCTCTAATTTCTCATGCCAAGTTTTCAAAACTTCATCTGGTATTATGTCTGGTGCGTTGATTTTAGGTGTGGGCACGATGATAATAGGCATCCTGAATCTCATGCCAATCCACATTTCCTTATTTTGATGTTCCAAACTGATTATATATCTTACCCTGGTCAAGCTCCACCTAATGTTATTGGGGCTAACAGGCTCCCTTCTCTTCAGTGGATCTTAAATCAAATTAAATCTCTCCATACATGCTTGAGGAGCTATTGGTGCCAATGTTCCCTCTATATCTTGAAAGCATTCCATACTCTTCAGTAAATTAGTCTTGTAAATAGGCACAACATCATTGAGCCTGGCCATTGACCTGAATCTCTTAATATACTGAATTGCATTCACTGTCTCTCCCCTCGTGGGAAAACCCTACCTTTTCTGGGCGTCCTTGTATTCTCGCATTCTCTTTATCCATTCCACTTGATTTTGTAGTAAGGAGACAAAGGATATGATTTGTAGTTCTCCAACATAAATGTTGAGAAGTGAGTCACTTATATCACCCATGAGAAAAGCATGTTGGTAGAATTCACACATTTGATTTTGAACATTAGGATGACCGTTAAAATATGATTGAAGGAAAGCATTATCAGTCCAAAAATCTAGGGGTCTCTTCAATATTAATTGATTCAACTTCCACTTCAAAAACATTTCCCTAAGGAATAAGCCATACATCCCTGAAGGTTTTCTAGTTGCAACAAGTGCAAAAGCAATATCTATAGCTTCAGTTAATTTTCCCTCTGCTTCACTTCTTTCCTTAGTGATTTCTTCTATTCTATCCTGAAGTTATTTATTGATTTGTTTATACTTCATAGCAGTAAGTGAGAGATACCTTGGCTCTGTAGCCTTTTCCTTGGGTTTATCCTCTAGTGGAGGCAAACAGAGTAAACCATAAGGTGGATATACAGTCTACTTTGGCTCTTCCATTTCAGGAGTTGTTCGTTGCCTTCTTTCCATTTCCTCTTTTAACCCCTGAATTTCACTGTCTTTTTGTTCACATTGTTTAGTCATCTTGGACATATCTCCTTTCACATTTTCTAGTTGTGTAAGCAACTGATTTGTGTCTTGTTGGACCTATGACTTTAGCTTTTCCATTTCGGATTCAAATTTTGATATCTCTTCATCTCTTTGTTTTAACTTTGTTTCTAGTATCATGTTTTGAATTTTGTATTCTTGTATTTTTTTTTTTCTAATCTTGATAATTTCAATGCAATTTGAACTTGTGCTTCTTCCTCCTTTCTCTAATTTAAACCACTATCTATTTCTTCTAGCTATTCTAAAGGTTGTTTTCCTTCTCTATGCACAAACACTTCTTCCATTTGTTCAGTAAATTGAGCTTGGGAACTAAAAACATTAGGAATTTCAATTTCAATTTCTTCTTCTTCTAAAGGATATTTTTGAGTAGTAGAAGTGTTTTCTTCATGAATACTAGAGCTTGGAATAAATGATTCCTTAGCAGGGGAACTAGAAAATAACTCTGGGGAGTTGTCCTTTGGTGATTAAGAATCCTCTTTTTCTTTTTCAGCCTCCTCTGCCTCAGATTCTTCAATTTGAACTATGGGAGGAGATTTACGAGCTTTTCTCTTCTTCCCTCTTTTTAATTTTTCAGCCTGTTTCTATTTTTCAATTTCTTATCTTTGCTAGTCTCTTTTTCCCTTTTAGGGATTTCTTTCTCAATTTCGGTTTCTTCTTAAGTTTTGATCTCCCTGAATTTTCTTTTCTTGGAAGGCATTGATTCTTTAGGGTCTTGTTTTCTAGGTCTTCCTATAGATTTTTCCCTAGTTTCTTTTGAACTCATTCCCTTCTCTGTTTTTCTAGAGTTCTAGTCACAGGGGTTTTATATTTCCCTAAACCCTCACCCTCGACATTCATCAAAAATTGTATCCATTTTTCTTCACCATTAGATTTTTGTATGAAATGATGCTTAAAAATCAAGTGCATTAAACCATGATGCATAATTCTATTTTCTTTCTCTTTGCATCTCATTTCCATGTCACTAACTTGTGAAAACAAGAACGCGGGAAAATTTACCCTTACCTCAGGTTTAGTTTTTCCATGGAAAACATGAATCAATAATTGCAAAGTTGTCCCCAACACTTAAGCATACTAACCCTCACAGGTGAAATATTTCATCAAGCAATGCACTATTGAAGACCAGGGCTCCTAAAGACTCCCTCTTTCAATACCCTTGTTTTTCCCTCTGTGAACTTAAAAAATGGGTTGAGGTTTTGGGTCAACGTGAAACATTTGTAGAAGCTCTTTCAAATCATGCTGACCTCTTTTAACAATTTCACCTTCGGATGGAATTCCAAAAAATGCGCTAATTATAGTTGTGGATATTGGAATAGTTTCTCCTCTCACAATAGTGAAGCTGAGGTAGAAATTCTTTACAAATTCTTGAATGATGTCCCATTCATACCCTTCATATTTGAGTATAAGGTCGAGCCATCCTGCTTGCTGTAACCATCTCCTTGTTTCATTATCCAAAATTGCTTCTTTTGGCTCAACCATTTTCTTGTATCCCATTTTCACTGACTTGAAACTTTGAGAAATTCAAAAACAATCTTCAATTAGGATGAAATGTAGAAAAACCATTTTGTAGGAATGACAACGAATATTTTTCTTTTTACTGAATAAATTTGAAATAGCTTATAGCTGTTTCTTGACATTAAATGTTATTTACTCGACATTATATCCAATTTGAACCATAGTATATTTTGCATGCATGAAATATCTCGCCAACTAAATTGTTTAAAATTTTCTTGTTGAAAGGTGGCGAAAGTACATTTACTGACGTTGGCGTACAAATTGCTTACTTCTAGAACCATCACCTCATAATCATTACTTGATAACTAATGTCACCTCACAATATCCGCCCAATAAATTTCACTTGGCTTTAAACTAAATGACATGACCTTTTAAATAACTCTATGACAAATAATTAAATGCATTTAAACTTTCAATTAATAAATGCATTATATAAATACTTAACCCATCAGTGTGAAATGACATTGATTTGACTGGTGACCTATTTGACGACAAAATTTACTGAAACAATCTTCAATTTTTCCAAAAAGGATCAAAATCTTTGCTTTCTCCCAAAAAGGATTAACATCTGTCAGAGTTTTTCAGACTGTATGATGTACTCAATCATAGTTAATAAATATAACACGTTGAGCTCAACCCTTGTGGGAGCCCAATTCTTCCACATGCTATAATATTAAACCATTAAAATCTGAAATTTTAAACGAATCTGTACATGCGCAGTCAACAAACTAGTTAGTAAAACAATGAGGCTTTAAATGATGCATGAATTTCTTTTTCTACTCTTGAATGTCTTGGATTGTATCAACCATCAATTGATCATTTAATAACTTAGAGCAACTAGAAGTTTTCCTCTTAAAATCTTCTTTCAATACCGAGAACAATCGATCAGGAGTGATCATGAGCTATCAGAAGTTGAATTAACTTGTACATTTAATCAAAGCTTTCACCAAGGAATTGATGTCTAAGCCAATCAGAAGCTATTATGATCTCTCTGATTTAGTAAGGAGAAATTAGAATCTATTCAAAGCTATACCTGCAAGAGACAAGAAGGTTAGAGAAACATATTTTATTTTTGAATTTTTTTTTTTTTTACATCATTTTTCAGAAGGTAAACCGCCATTTTTGATTTTCAATTCACCTTCTTTATTCATGATGACTGAACAACACTAAGGACAAGATACTTCTCCTAAAGAAGAAAAATCCTCCTTAGTAAAATGTTCTATTCTTGATTGAAGTTCAGCTAAAAATTCCTCCTTTGATGTTGGTTTATGATAAAGCTTAAGTCTATGTCCATTTACTAACATTGTCTTCCTTTCTCCATCAATAGGTATCAATTGAACAACTCCATTATCAAAAACTTCCTTAATCTCATATGGTCCAAGCCATCTAGTAGGTAATTTCCCTTTGAATTCCTGAAACAATGAATCAAACAGTAATGCCCAATCCCCCACAGTATATTGTTTATTGTGAATATTCTTGTCATGCCATTGTTTCCTTTGATGTTGAATTATTTTTGTTTGATGTAAGGCTTTCAATCTCATTTCATCTAACCTGTTCAACTGTATCACTCTATTTTTTTGTGCCGCAATTAGATCTAGACCCAATTTTAAAGTTGTTATGTCTCAAGTTCAAATTCTATAGGGAGAATATGTGTCTTCCCATAAACTAACTCATATGGAGAAAACCCTGTGGTCGTTTTCCATGTTATGTTGTATGCCCAAACAACTTATGTTAATCTATCACACCAATCAATGTTCCAAGATTAAACTATTTTTGTGAGTATATTCTCCAACTCCCTATTAGTTACCTCTACCTATCCATTTGCTTGAGGATGGTATGGTGTTGAATTTCTATGCTGAACTTGATATCTCTGAAGAAATGCCTCAAGCATTAAAGACATAAATTTTGGCCCTTGATCAGATACAAGTGTTCTAGGCGCTCCATATCTTTGTAGGATTTTTTTTATACTAGAAATTTGCCACTCTTTCTTCTTTAGCAACTGGTAATGCTTTGACCTCTACCCATTTAGTAACATAATCAATACATACAAGAATGTAGTGATTTCCTCTTGATGGTGGATCCATGGGACCAACAAAATCAATTCTCCATTTTTCAAATGGTTCCAGGGAAACTTGTATTTGAAGTGGCATTTTTGTAGAACGTGTAGGTCTTCCTATTCTCTGGCATTGATCACAATGCTTAATGTACTGAGTTGCATCCCTAGTCATTGTTGGCCAGAAATAACCTGCTCCCATAATCTTATGTACTGTTCTTATTGTAGAATAGTGTCCCGCACCTGGATAATCATGGCATGCCTTCAAGATACCATAGATATCAATTTCTTGTACACATCTTCTCATGACATGATTTGGACACATCTTAAACAACAGACCATTAATCCATTCAAATCTGGAACTTTCTCTAATTAATCTCTTTTGTTGTTTAGATGAAAAATAAGGACATTTCCAAAATACTTAATAATTAGCAATATCAACAAACCAAGGTGATTGAATTGATATAGAAAATAGATGTTTGTCAGGAAATACATCTTCAACTGGTTCATTCTTTTGTAAGACTATCTTGGACAAATAATCAGCTACAACATTATCTTTACCTGGTTTATCAACAATTGTTATATCAAATTCTTGTAATAACAACAACCATCAAATGATGCATCCTCCCACCACAACTTTATTCATTAGGTATCGAATAACTGCATGGTTTTTATGTAGAAATTTTTTATAACCAGTGATAGAATGTCTAAATTTGTTGATAGCATACACAATTGCTAAAAATTCCTTTTCAATAGTAGTGTAATTCTATTCAGTTGGGTTAAGATTTTTGCTTATGTAATAAATGACATGCATTGCTCCTGATTTGTCCTTTTGTCCAAGAACTACTCTGATAGAGAAGTTAGATGCATCTGCATTTATATGAAAAGGTTCACCCCAGATTGGCCTAGCTATAATAGGTGTAGTTGTCAAGGCTTGTTTTATTTCATCAAAAGATTGTTGACACATTGCAATCCAAAGAAACTTTGAATCTTTTTTTAAAAAATTAAAGAAAGGACCTGCAATCTTACTAAACCCTTCTATAAATCTTCTATAATAACCAGCATGTCCTAAAAACCTTCTTACTTCAGTTTGACTTTGAGGTACTGGTATCTTCAAGATAATCTCAATTTTCTTAGGGTCTACCTTGATTCCTTCTTTTGATAGATGATGTCCTAAGAAAAATCCTTCATCATCATTAATAAAGTCTTTTAAGTGTTCAGTGATCACCTATGGTCCTTGCACCTATTCAAAACTTTATTCAGATTATTCAATGATTCTTCATAAGTTTTACCATGAACTGTAAAATCATCCATGTATACCTCAACATATGTTGTTGTTAAATCTATGAAAATAGCAAGGAAAACACGTTGGAAGGTAGCATGTGCATTACATAATCCAAAAGGAAAGACTCTATAAGAAAAGGTACCCCATGGGCAAGTAAATGTTGTCTTATCTTGATCTTCCATAGCTACCTGAATTTGATTGTATCCACTAAAACCATCAAGAAAAGAAAAGTAACTACTGCCTAATAAGTTATCCAATACTTGATCTATGAAAGGTAGTGGAAAATAGTCTCTCTTAGTAGCCTTGTTAAATTCCTTTTTATCCACACATACTCTCCAGTTACCATTTTTCTTAGGCACTATGACTAGTGGGGAAACCCATTGACTGTTAGAGATAAGGTAGATGAATCCTACTTGAAGCAATTTTTCTATCTTCAACTTCACAATATCTCTTAGTGCAGGGTTAATCCTTCTTTGAGCTTGTCTTATAGGTTTGGCATCTTCAGTGTAAATATGATGTGTAAAGATATCAGGATGAATCCCTCTTGTGTCCTTATAATCCCAAGCAAATGCTTCAATATTCTTTTCTAAAATTTCTTTTAGATCACCTTCTTTTTTAGTTGATAAGGATGAATTAATGAGCAAGGGTTTATCTATTTATACTAAGATTTGCTTAGTCTTGTTTTGAAGAGTGGAGGGTTCTCCAATCAAAGTATTTAAATGAAAAGGATGTGGCAAAATTTGATGGAGTAACTGGCTATGATTTGAATCAGAATTCATGATATTAGTTAAAGGACAGTGATCTTGATCATCAATAGCATCATGAACTTCAAGGTTTCCTTCTTCTTCATCCATACATTCTTGATACTGTTCCACATGTTCTACTAATGTTACCATAGCAAGCTCTCGAACCTCATCATATTCTAAACTAAAATCATCAGTCCAACTATGATTTTCAGATGACAAAGATGGTTTTGTTGGTGGGTAAAGGGATAGTTGTTTCTATCTGATTCCATTAGAAATAGTCATGCTTCCAGACCTACAATCAATAAGGGCAACAAATATTGGTAACCAAGGTATTCCCAAAATGATTGGATATCCTGTCTTTCTTTGTTTATTTTTTAAGACAAGGAAATCAACAAGATATTCCCATATGTCAATAGTAACAATGACGTCCTCAAGAACTCCTTCTGGTTTTGCAATTGATTGATCTACTAATTGTAAGATTGTAGTTGCTGGTTGAACACCTATGATCCCTAATTTGTTAGTTGTTTTAGTTGTAATAAAATTAATGGTAGCTCTCAAATAAATAAGGACATTTGATACTTCAATTTCATTAATGTTAAGGGTAATCACTAGGCTTCCTGGATCACCATAATTACGAGGGATCAACTTTCCTGACAAAACATCAAATAATTTTCCTTCGATTTTAATTGTAGAAGGTAGCTTCTTTTTCCTTCTAGGTGTTTTGACACATAAAGACTTAACCACCTAGTTAATCTCTAGGATATCACAAATATCTCTTAGTAGTGGAATCTCAGTGTTAATCTTTTTAAGTTTTGTGATAATCTAAGAATCCATCAAATCATCCTATTTCTCCTCAGCTTGTTTCCCAACTATCGATTCTTGTTGAAATTGCGCAGTAAATGGTGCTTGCTTCTCAGAAGAAATTTCTTCATTCTTTTGTAACATATCTTTCATTAAATCTTGTTGTTGTTCATCCTTCTTCAAATCAAGTTTTATTGGTACTAACCGAGTTCTTAATTGAATAAATTTTAAATCAATCTTGTTTAAACCAATTGTATTAGGATCAACATTGTAAGCTGGCCATTGAGGTTTAAAATTTTTAGGATTGGGAATTGGCTAAGCTAGAATTTGACGTTGATTTATTGCTCCAGAGTTTGAAGGTTGTGTGGAACCAAGAAAAAGTGACTGATTTTGATTCCAAGGTCTTTTTGGTCCCTAGTTTTTCCATTGAGAATTATTGCCTTGATTAGGCTATCATTGAGGTTGGTTCCATTGAGGATTAGTCCATTCAGGTTGTCCCCAAGGTAGTCCCCAAGGTGCTTGCATAAGAGGAGGTGGAATTGGCATTTGTTGGGCATTCCACTGACTAGGTGGATTCCATTGATTTGAACCCCTATTGGAATTGTTTATGCGATTAGACTGTCCTCCAAATGTAGGATTAAATTTCCTTTGTCCTATATAGTTGAGTTCTTCTTCCACAGGTAAGGATTGAGAAGGTTTCTTCAAATGATTTTTAATCTCAGGAAGGAGATTACATTTACTAGTAGAATGCCTCTTCTCACAAATATCACACAAATCTACCTGATTAAAAGGATATTCCCTTAATGGATGTTTGTCTCTACATTTAGGACAATATATAGCAAATGGTTCCACTATTCTTTTGTCAGGATGAGAAATAAGATGAAGTAAGATATCAGTTTTCAAATTTGCTATTTCTTCCATGACCTTAGAAACATCAGTTGAGGAACCCCTACTTTTCTTTCTAAGGCTTGGTCTTGTCCTTGAATAGTTTCTACAAATCTCAACTATATCTCCAAAGGTAAGTTTGTTGATGTCCCCTTTTCCTATTAAGTTCAAGGCATCTCTTGAATCATCATCAATGCCTTTTAGGAAAATGGACTTACTAATCTCTTCATCCAACCCATTTCCACATCTTTTCAAAACAAATTGGTACCTATCCACATAATCTTCTAAATTTCTTCTTTTATCTGTTTCATTTTAAACAGTTCCTCTTTCCTGTCCCTAACTCGACAGTAATCCTCATATTTGTCTAGAAAGACTCTTTCCATTTCTTCCCAAGAGTGAATGCAATTGGCATTTAATCCCATGAACCAACGCAAGGCTGATTCCTTCAGAGTGGATGGAAATAACTTCAAATTTTGATTATCAGAAGTATAATCATAAGTTTGACATAATACTTTAAATTCAAACAAGAATTGATTAGGCTCCTCCAAAGTTTTCCCATGAAATGTAGGAAAAATAGAGGGTGAAATATTCTTCATGGGTGGTTCATTAACTTCCCTGTTAAGAGCAATAGGGAAAGAGAATATTCTGTTAGGAACCTCTTCTTCTCTATCTCCTCCTTGGTTTTCCATATCTTCTAAATGGATGGAGATTGTTCGATTTGAAGATGATGAACTTGAAGAGTGTGATGGAGATCCTTCTGAAGAAGGTATCATATCTCTTTTTATAAATATTCCAAACTGGTCTCTTTGTCGGTTCATTAACTAACAAAGAGATTCTTACCAACACTTAAGGCTTAAATTTTCTTTTTGAAGGCCATATCTTCCCCCAATAATGACGCCAAAAATTATGGATATGGGTCGTTGTTGTCACAATTCCCTAATCATTTAATCTTTATTTGTCAACCCAGAGGTGTCTAAAGCTATCTTTGGTAAGAGTTGGATTGATTTTGGGAGGGGGGGGGTTTGTTGTTGTTCTGCCTTGTCAGGAGCAGTTCAGAGTTGTTCCTTCCTTGTCAGAAGCGGCCCTACACTATCTTATGCTATTCTTCTAACTTGCTCTTACTTAACTTATTCTAAAGCTTTGAATTGGAATTACTTTAAAATAGAAAACATACAGAGATAGGTCATATTCCAAGTGAAATCGAATGGTGAGGACTGGATGATTAACTTAATCTAATTACCGGAAAACAAGAATATAACAATGACTTAAATCAAGATCTAGAATTTAAATCTTTAAAAACAAACTACTCCAATCGTCATTCATTCAATTTTACAAGTAATAATTTCTACTCAGCTCATATTCCATTAAAAACATAATCATTCATCAATGCTAAACTAGCTATTTGATCTGCAATCTAGTTAAATAGTAAACTGAAAGGACTCTATTTATTTAATTAACATAGTAATTGATCTAAGATTGCAATGAAATATTGAGATCTATGATAACATTCAATTTGTAAAACCATTCCAAGAACAAAGATGGAGTTTTAAATGAATGAAGATCAACTATAAACTTTAACAGAATCACCTTCCTTCAGTAAAGCGGGCCTTGCTTTGCCTCTGGAGGGATTCAACTTAGAATTTAGATCAAATTCCTTTTATTTTCATCAAATGTGCCCAAGGAGGGGTGAATTACAAATTGTTTCAACTGGGAATTGAAAAGTAGAGAAAAACTTGAAATCAAAAACTAAGATAATCTACTCATGAACTAACTTGAGACTGGATACATATATCCATCTCTTATTTGAAAACAGGGAAAAGTGGGAAAGTAAACAAGCTCTAGTTTATTAAAGATATCTTGGAGCACAGGAAAAAAATTCGTGAAGATCTTGCAACTATCTTCAATTAATGCCAAACAAAACTTTAGAACTGGACATGTGCATAGTTGGAACTACTGCTTGGTTGACAGGTAACTTGGTTGAGGATGTTGAGTTGTAAAAGGTTTGCCGCCAATCTCATTTTAAATGGGAAATGGTTAGCACTTGATTTTGATAAGTAAATGCTTCTTCTAGATATGCATTAAATACACACCATCATGAAACAATCACACATTAAATATCATTTTAATCATGCATTTAACAAAAATAAGCATTCATACAAAACATTTATATTCTAAGTTCATATGCATAATTAAGTTCATATTTGAAGTATATAAAAGGTAATATAATAAGTTCTTAAGCCAAACATAAAGTATTAAGTGTTAATATTGCAAAATATATGAAGTCCTTAGAAGGCTTCATCACTAAGGAAGACAAAATAAATTGCACAATTGTTTGGCTTCAAGGTAAGTCATCTACCCATTAAATATCTTGGGATTCCATTATTTTTAAGTGCTTTTTTCCAAAGCTTTGGGATTCCTTAATCTCCAACTGTGTAAAAAATGGACTCTTGGAAAGGAAATTGGCTTTCTTTAGCCAACAAAGTTTTGATGCTCAAATCAATGATTTTTCCCATTCCCATTTATATAATGTCATGCCTACAAATGCCTAAGAAAACTAGTGAAATGCTATATTTTGATGCTAGAAAATAGGGATTTTTTGGCAAGGTACCTCTTAAGGGAAGAAACATCCTTTTATAGCGTGAGAGAAGATTTATTCCTCCAAAGATGTTGGTGTCAAGGGGGGGTGGAGAGCGGAGGTGGGGATGGTAGGGATTCAAAGGAGAAAAATTATGAACTATGCTATGAGGGAAAAGTTAGTATGAAACCTCTATAATAATTCTCATTTGAAATGGGCCAGGATTATTCAAAACAAGTATTTAGTCTACTTTGATCTACGAAGGATTTATACCATTAATAATCCCTCAAGTGGCTATGTAATGTGGAATTTTATGTTGGAGTGTAGGGATTTGGTTGTGAAACACATAACATGGGATATTAGAAATGGAGAAAAATCTTTGTTTTGGGAAGATTTGTGGAGTAGTTTCTCAACATTGAATGACAAAAAAGGATTATTGGATGTAGAAGAAATTTTAAAATCTGTTTGGGGTCCATATGTGAGATTATATTCATTTAAGTAGTGAGAATGGGTTTGTAACTTGGAGCTGAAAACCTTTCAAAGGCCTGGGTATTCTAGAGAACCAAATAATTAAGCTAGAAGAGGCACTGGCGTTTGGGAAAATCTTCATCACTAGAAAAGTTAACAAGATTAAATGGCATGGTTATAAATCTGGAAACTATAATGTGAAGATTGGTTATTTAGTAAACATAAATGCAATTAAAAAATAAGATTGGTTGATTCACTTATGTTGGCACAAACACTGTTTACCAAAGGCAAGGGCCTTTGCTTGGGCAACACTACAAAGAATAATCTTGACTGAAGATAGATTGAGAAAGTTAGACTTCATTGGACACCAAAGGTATGTCCTATGCAAAGAAGATGAATAATTGATTAACCATCTTCTCTTGGGCTGCAAGTTTGCTGAATTCTGTTAGAAGGAGACGAGGAAGCTTGATTGATATTGCTCCCTTCAACATGATTCTTGAATTTTTTGGTCGGTCCTTCACAAAAGGAATACCTTTAGTAGTATATGGTTGATTTCCTCATCAATAATAACTTGGGATATTTGGAAAGAAATAAACCATAAGATATTCTAGGTCAAAAAAAAATAGAAGTTGAAAATTTTGTTAGGAAATTGGAGTCGTCAATTATAGAAGTGATGAACAATGTTGCCAAAAATCAATCATTGAAAAATAATTCTTTCACTTCTTGGTATGGGGACATCCAAAAATCATGGAAAGGTCTTGTGGTGCCTCCTATTCATGAGAAGTGGGATAATCCGACAACAAAAGCAATGACTAAGACAGTTTGGAACCACAGGATAAAGGGTGGGTAAAATTGAATTTTGACGGGGCATCATGGGGGAATCTGGGCCTTTTAGGCACTAGTTTCATACATAGAAATCATATCGGATATGTGATAGGTGTTGCATCCAAATGATTATTGATTGGCGAGAACAATGATGCAGAATTTCAAGCGGCTTTATTGGATTTAAAAATTGGGAGTGAAAAAATTAATAATTGAAGGGGACTCTTTATTAACAATTAATGCGTTGTGTAGAAGATGTTTCTGACACTGGAAACTTAACAACATTCTCTACTGTTGCTGTGAGTTGTTAAATTTTAAATCCTTCCAAATTGAACACATGTACAAGGAAGTGAATGATGTGGCTGATAAACTTGATAAGGATGTCGTGTTGCAGGTTGACGTGGGGGAGAACACATGGAAGATTTTCTCAAGTGATATTCTTGGCCGTGAAATAATAAAGATTTTAAAAACCATTTTATGAGATTGAAACACCTTGCACTCCTGCACTCCTATTTGTAGGAGTTGCCTACAACCATACGCTATTGAATTGGCATAATTATGAGTTTATATTCGAGACAGAGATTTTTTTTGGGACGGTTTTGTTTTACATTGCGATTGGAGTTATGGATTTAGCGTTGTCTTTCTGCAAAAGTGAGACAAATTGCATTCAGACGTAAGATCACAAAGTTTCACTTGAAGAAAGTTTTTAAAACAAAATCCAGTGTAGTTTTGCATGCTATGAGAATGGTGTTAGAGGACACATTCATGGCTACGAATCAGAGACACTGAGCAAACTTTGATATTATTGCTATGTTTGTTGTGGTGATGCTAGATCTTGTTGAAGTGAAGGAATGTATTAGGTAGGTTGTAGAAATGCTAATTAGGCCACGGTGGTGTGGTGGCTTGAAGAAAATTATGGATGATGTTGTGCTGGGCTTGGGGTTCCATCTTGATCTAGGACCTTGGTGGGCTATTCTTCCTAATTACAATGGACCTTGCGTTCCTAATTTTATTTTGATTGACATTACATTTCAAGGTATAAATGTTAATGACAACGATAATTATATTTTCTTTGAAAATATCCATAGCCTCTACACCAATTTTATCATTAGCATATTCATTGTAACCTATGTATTGTATGAGATCACATTTCTTTAAGGCGCCAAACCATATAACTTGTTGGCCTTGTCTTTGTTTCATATATTTCTTGCACGCCTTTCTTGTACATCCACACCATGCATACATCTGCCTCAAATGACTTGTTCACTTCAAAGATGATTTCTTGTCAATCCAATCTACTTCTTTGGAATCTACATCAAGCTTACTCATGTCCTTTCTTGATTGGTTCCCTAAAATATTACTTCAATCATGCATTTAATTTGCCAAAGCCTATTTGACATTTGAGCTAGTAGCAAGATAATTTTTTATTAAGAACTTGTTAGTGGATTGCAAAATATAGATTTTTGTGGCCTTTGAACTGATAAAAGAAAATTCTTTTCCTTTGCATTCTTTAGCAAGGCTCTCCAACAAAGGCTTTATTGCAATATCCTAAATTTGAACCAAAACTTTCTAATTTTCTAAGAAAGTCTCTCTTCTAAACCAAGAATAAGCAACATTCACCTAGAATTGACCTATAGTAGATGGTTTCAAAGCATCGCATGTTAGAGGGTAGAGGCAACATTCTCATATAATACTCGATGTCTCACATGCTCTCCAAACCCATGAAGCAAGGTCTTGCATTCTTTTGTCACCATAACGCCCATGATGAACATCAACTTGGCTTTTGCTACAAATAATGATTTTATTGTAATCCCACTTTAAAATATTCATCCTTGCAACATTTCCACATTTAACAAACATAAGATGGTAAGTGGTGCTTAAGTAAGTAATAACCCTCCTTGATGTATACTTTTAGGCTTTAGTGTTGTTAACTATAATTGATGTTCTAGACCATTTTTAACCCTTCCAAGCTCTAAATTAAGAGCATCCTTGTTCAACAAATCTATCTTGTGTACATCCTTATGCTTCGATGAATATCCATACATTGTTTTTGAATTGTTGTACCTGTAGTCTTCCATGAGATCATATTGCTTTGAGACATTTTGTTAAATAGTTCATGTGCTTTTTCTCCTCTTGCATAATATACATACAAATTTAATAGGGTGGTTGCAAATACAACATTTAACAAAGTTCCATTATACTTTATGCCTTAATGGTTGTCCATACACTATTACAAAGCCCTATATTCGGTATAGGCTACATGGAAAAATTGATGGATGTAAACCATTTGGGTTGGAGGTTTGTTTGTTGTGTATGATGAGGTAGTGTGACTACTTTACAAGAATACCCATGTCCTTTGTATGCACACAATTATTGCATTCCATGAGATGATGCCTAACTACAAACCCAACAAAATATCCTTTCCATTATGTGTTTTATCTATTCCAACAATGAAACCACATTTCTATGAGCCAATTTGTTATATAGTTCAAAAACTCCACACCCTATTCAACAATTCCAATATTGGCATGGGTAGAGAAGTTGTTCATAATGTGAGTGGAATTTGGCTTTATACTTTCAAATTGCAATCACTTGAAAGGTTGCAGAGACCATTCAACAAATAATTATCTTGCAGTCATGGTGCTCTTGAGAAACAACTCTTCAAAACATTCAACATATCATAAAAAAATTTCTTTGTCACATGCTTTGCACTTTGTTCCAAGTGTGGCCATGGAGGAGTCAACCTAGGTTGTGGAATATGAATTTTACACCTACAACTTACATTGCTTCAAAATTGTTGGAAATATTGTTGTCATTGATGTCAAGAAGGAATGTCACATTAATTCCATTGATGTCAAAGGCGTAGAGACAAATGGCCAAAGGACACTAATCGATTCAATCTTTGATCATAAGATGGACATGTCTCATCCTTACATGGCAGTGCCTAGACTTCATTCTATTCCTTGATGAATGCTAGCCAACAAAGACATACATATTAATGTGTAAAAGTTAAAATACTCATGCCAAATTAATAGGCAGCAAATGATTAAAAAAGATGGTAGATATAATTAAGAAGACAACAAATTCCTCATATGACCGACCTCCTTTGTAAAATCCCCTACTAAATAAATGATTGTGCCAGTTTGACACATAGTATATTTTTACAAACTTATACAAAACTTGCAAGAAATTATAACGTCATTTTAAAACAATGCATGACCGGGTTTTCATTACATATTTAATTGTCCCCTTTTGAGATAAATAAAGATATTACATTCATAGAAACTAGGTAAATAGTGCAGACTTAAGATTACAATGTTATGAGCATTACAAGAGATAATATTTTCACATATAATATCTTGTTACATACATCAGCAATTTCTGAGATTGTATCGGATTTATATATGCATAGGAAAACAATATTAAATAACTGTTATGGTCTCTTGTTGAGTTCTTGAGACACCATCAGTTATTAGAATTGGTAGTAGCAACTGATGACGCCCTATACCAACCAAAGAATGCACACAACATCAAGAATGATGACGTCTAGTAGTTGTACATGAACAACAATGCTAGGGAATGATGGAAAGGAACTTTTGAAAAACTCAGAGCCAGCACCAAGCCTCCAAGACATCACGACCTTCCTCACAAGCCCTCTTGTAGCTTTCACGCCCTCCTAATCAACGTCACGCTACCACAGAAGCAACCATATGATTAGCGAATAAGGGTTTCAGTGCTGAAGGTACATGTCCTTGCCCAGATTACTCTCATGTCCCACTACAAGCCCACACAATAGTTTAAGAAAAGAGTGAGGGAGGTAATATAGACTCGCACCCTCTAATGTCCCTAATTTCTATCCCAGGAGATGAATATTAATTAATTTAATTATTTAATGTTTCTCGAAAAAAAAGTGTAAATTATAAAGGCAATATTAAATAATTATATTAAAAAGGTTATAAAGTGATATTGGGAAATATTTTAAGGATAAATTAATAGACTTTATAATAATGTATTAAGTGATTTTGGTGGGAAAACCCTAAAAAGGAAAAAAGGTGTTATAAAAAGACATGAGAGTTTATTCTCTCATAATTCTGGATTATTGTTTTATTTTGGGGTTGCATTTTGGTGGAGCTCTTCAGAGTTCGAAACCCTAGATGGGAATTCCTACGGGTTCCAGTTTCAGTGGTGAAGTGAAAGATTCCTCCCTAGTTGGCATTAGCAGATTCATACAAGATTCACACTTGCACGATAAGAAAATTTTGTCTCCTTTAGAGATAAATTTGAGGATTAACGATTATATTATTTTCTTAGTTCAAGGGTTTGAGTATATAGTTGTGTTGTTGATATTTTCAGGGTTGGCAACCATTATTATCTATCTTCAGTTGGGTGCCATATAGCTGGTGATTACTAATGTAGGGGTTTAAGGAAGTCAACCTAGCTTTTATGTGACTTCTAAAGCAAGATGTGGTTCCTTAATGGCTGGGATTGGTTAGATATAAAGTACTGGGGGGCAGGGGTTAATTAGTGGTCAGATACAATCAATCTCAAAATTTAGCACTCTTATTCACACAAAAACTTTAGATATGTATTTCATGAAAAACATAAAGAGTTGCATATTATAACATCATGTGTGAATTAAGAATACTGAATTAATCATAAAGCAACATATCATCAAGAGACTGAACAAAAGAATTACTCTGTGATGTCCTAACACAGACTTCATTATCAAACCTTATATCAAAGCTTGCTTAGAAACCTTTCTCTATCATATCAACTGCCTATCAAACCTTATATCAATGCTTGTTGTTCTTGATCATTTCATTATTTTCACATTCCATCAATTCACTGTCAAAGAAACACTTATACAAAAGATTGCAGTTGAATACTCTTCATTGTAAAAACTTGCATCAAATCATTAAGACTCCAAAGATAGAAGCTTTTATCCCTAAACTAAAAAATCTACTTTCTTCAACATCACATCCTCAAAACCACTCCATGCAAAACAACAAAAATACAATTTCATATGATTTGGGACCAATCACAAAATCCACACCTAACTCTTTGCATTCCAAAATAGAAACAAAGCTGCAAAGATAAGTCTGACGTTCTACCTCCTGTCAAATTCAAATGTTGGAGAGTAAGTGTTGTGAAGTTCAAATGTGAATCGTTGATCACCATTTACCTCCAACATCAACTTTTAACAAGAGCCATTGATCACTATTTAAACATATTAAGCAAAAACCTTAACCGGTCCGACAGGTTTCTTTATAAAAGGGGTCTGTTGAATAATGAGCTTAAACCCTCAATTGATTATTTAAGTGACTTTTAACCTTTAAATACAAGTCACCATTGAAATAAAACAAAAGTGCATTTGAAACCCATGTAAAATGGCATAAACATAGAAACCTTAGGTTTTTAGATTAAGGTTTTGGATTATAAAGTATAAAGACCACATCAAACCCTCACCAATATACAAGCCTCAGAAATGGATGATAAGCAATAGAAGCAATATATTGATGCTTTTGTACTTTTTGACCCTTTGAAGCTTTGACGATTTGAAACTATTCTTTGAATCTTTTATGCTCTCAAACCTTGATGCTTTGAAGCTTTTATGCTCTCAAACCTTGATGCTTTGAAGCTTTTATACACTTTGAAGTATCTTGAAACTTTGATAATTTGAAACTATTCTTTGAAGCTTTTATGCTCTCAAACCTTGATACTTTGAATCTCTTTGAAGTACCTTGAAGCTTTGATACCTTAAAGTCTTGATACCTTGATGTTTTGATGTTTTGAAACTAAGCCAATGCAAAACCAACAGTGTTCATACAACAAATTTTGACATCAATGACAAATCAATGTCATTGCAAAAAACTCCCCCTTTGGCATTGATGTCAACTCCACCAATTTTGCACCTTATTTGCACCCTTTTCTCTTTTTCTCTACCCCTTTGACAACAATGACAAAGGGAATAATACCATCAAGCAATCACTCCCCCCGTGAAGATAAAGCAATGACACACAATGATGAACCAACCTGATACATACTATCCCAACTTAATAATACTGACACAAGTATCCTTGCAACAACACAAACATAGCTTACTATTCACTGTAGCAATACAAACATAGTATTCAAGAGAAGGACTGCATTGATGAACCACTATTCCACTGTACCATTTACCACTGTGACATGCAAATACACCATCTATTGTCATCACAGTGAAACAATCCACTATACTATCAACATATTGTCCACTGTTCTCATAGTGCTACAAGCCATATTGCCCATATACTATCCAATACATTTAGTGAAAATAAAGATCTTTTCATAAGAACATACCATTGCATTAAATTTTCTTTTTACTATACAAATGAGAAAAAAAATATTATAATCACTATTTTTGAAAAGGAAAAAACAGGTTTTACAGGGACCTGAAACCACAAAGTTAAAACAACAAAAGATAGAGCAAAACAAGTCCAAACAAATAGACAGCTGTCCCAAAAAGGAAACGACAACACAAAGAGACAACAGGGTCCAAAAAAAGGACTGCCAAAAAGCCAGAAACAAACACTACCGCACTACTCCAAGGTGTTCATCAACTCCTCGGCCTCCTTTTCAACATCCTTCATATCCTGTAACCCCTGCTTGAGGATTTGAACTGTATGAGAAGAAATCGAGGTATTCCTCTTCGTATTAGCTCGGGTGTGAGTCGAAATCCCTTCAACAGTAGATCTACTGCAACCTTTGTTCGCATCCAAATCCACAACCAGCGATCCCTTTTGATTTTTTTTGAGCTTTTCCACCATATCATTGATGATAATGGTGTTATGCCTGGCAATTTTGTGATTATTCGCCACAGTGGCCCTAATATTTTGGCCTATCTTGGACATATTGCACTCGAGCCTGGTCAATCTTTCCTCCTGCGAATGCTGTCTTTTCCTTGGTAAGGGGGTTTCCTGTCCCTCATTCTCATTACGACTCCAGCTTATCTTCTGCTCCAAATCCATGACTCTGTTGCTGAGATCTCTATTACGGCCTTTCAAATCACATACTTCCTTCTGGGTCCACTTGAGAACAGTGAAAAGGTCATCCGTACTTTTTTCCGCCACACACACAATATCCTCAGGCTTGAGATTATTCAGGGCAGAATTAATTTCATCCTGATTAGGGGAATCATTAGGGGCATTCCCAAATCTTCCAAACGCAGGGGCACTAGGGGCCGACTCTTTACTAACCATAGGTTTATCAAAAAGAATTTCCATAGAATTCCCAGAGTACGAGACTAATTTCGTAACTGAGGTACCTTTAAAACCAGAGACCAAACCCGGGGTAGGGCAGCCAGGAGACGGCTGGGGATTAAGACAGGGCGGCGAGGCAAAACCCAGGATGGCGCAATCATGCAAAGGTTGCAGATTAGGATATGAAGGCGGAGCATAATCCATAAGGGCATTCTGACAAGACAGGGATTGGATAGCAATGGTATTAGGACCAACAGGTGCACAAGCAGGAGGGGCCAGGGGGTCATTCTCCCTGCTACTTTCAGTATCCTCATCATCCAATTCCCCAATATCAACAATTTTAGGCAAAGCAAGTAAATTTTGATAATGCTCATAGATGAGCCTGACAAGCCCAGGGTGAATAATAGAAGTCCTTCTAGGGTTTCTTTCAACTTCATCAAGGCAATTCTTCAAAGAAGAGAATAAGTAAAAAGGCAAAGAGATACGAACCTTGTGACGGAAATGGTTCAGAATGGCAAAGTGATAACCATACGCCCTGGTGAAGCGCCCGTCAACCGTGATATACTCCATTATTACTCTTAAAACTTTCCTCCAGATTGATTTAATGGACTCCACATCAAAGTAGCTATTGGCAACCTTAACCAACTTAACCTTCTCCTTATCTTTTTTAGGAAATCTTATGACCGCTTGATCAGAGAACCGACGGTCTTGATAAAATTTCACACCCTCAGTCGAAAGACCGGTAATCTCACCAATTATTTTCTCATTCAGCTTAACATTCCTACCAAACAACACAATCTCACCATTTTTCCAATTTTTTGCAAAATAGTCCAGCATCCCCTCGTCAGTACCATGGAGCTTTTCTAGAAACGGGACTAAACCTCCCTTTTCAATTTACAAGCACAAAGCCATTATTTTCAAACAAATTTTCAAGACCACAAACACCATACAAACACTGGTAAGAAACACATGAAGAAGCACAATTCACTGTCCTACTATACTATTTATGATCATTTGCAAGGCTCAGAGATATACTAATGCAACAAGAAGCCATCATCATCACATTAGATGTGCTGTAAAATAATGTTAAAGCATTGTGACCTAGCAAATCATCAACATTACAACTGTTATGAACCAAAAATCCAAGATCACTATAAATAGAATCAGAAATAGTCACTCTACCCACTGCTACATCCAACATGACACTTGCACTGTTAACCAATGAGAGCCATTTCATAGGTATAATACAGATTGAGAAGCAATCTCACTTTCAAGATCATTTGATCAACTCCACCAAGTATGAATCAAGCAAGAATATCATTGTTCAAGCATGAAAAGTATTGTACCAACTAGACTACACCCAGAACATGCATGACCATAACTCACTAAGATACCCACAAGAGGGATTAAAGTATAAATGCACAACCTCCCCCTAAAACCATGCATAAGAAGACCATGTTTACTGAAGAGAGGCAAGGGAAAGGACACCAAGCTTGTCCCTCAAGTGTTCAAAGACCTCCTCTGGAAATGGTTTTGTAAAGATATTAGCTATTTGATCACAAGAGGCTATGTAATCCAAAACAACTTTATTAGCCAAGACTTTTTCCCTCAAGAAATGATATCTAATAGCAATATGCTTATTTATTGCATGCATAACAGGATTCTTGGAGATATTGATTGCACTAGTATTGTCACATAAGATATGAACAAGCTAAGATACTTCTACCTTGATGTTCTGAGTGTTTGAACCATCCACAAAATTTGGGAACATGAGGCAACAACAATATATTCTGCTTCAACAGTTAATAGAGACATTGAGTTTTGTTTCTTGCTATGCCAGGATACTAATCTGCCACCCAAGAAGAATGCTCCTCCACTAGTACTCTTTTTATCATCAAGACACCCTATCCAATCAGCATCAGTATAGGCAAGCAAAGTAAAATCATCATGTCCAGGATACCACAAACCATAGTCAATAGTGCCATTGAGATATCTAAAGATTCTCTTGACTGCATTAAGGTGAGATTGCTTGGGAGAAGACTAAAATCTTTCCACTAAGCATACAACTTGCATGATATCAGGCCTAGAGGATGTCAAGTACAAGAGACTACCTATCATAGATCTAAATAAGGTCTGATCCACATCAGGTGAATCATCATCTTTACCTAGCTTGCATCCAATTACCATAGGAGTCCCAACTGGTCTACTTTCATCCATTTGAAATCTTTTGAGCATTTATTTTGCATACTTCATTTGAGAGATAAAATTACCTTTCTCAAGTTGTGGAACTTGAAATCCAAGAAAGAAAGACAACTCTCCAAGCATAGAAATCTCAAATTCAGATTTCATGATGTTAGGAAAAGCATGACACATGTCATCATTACTACCAAAAATTATGTCATCTACATAGAAAACAACAAAAAGAATATCTTCACCTTTTGTCATGAAATACAAATTGCTGTCAACACCTCCTTTTGTGAACCCTTGTCCTTGCAAATACTTATCCAATCTAGAGTACCATGCTCCAGGAGCTTGTTTCAAGCCATACAATGCCTTTTTCAATCTATAGACATGATATTGTTTTCCTTCACATTCAAAACCTTTAGGATGCTCCATGTAAACCTCTTCCTCAAGATCACCATTGAGAAATATTGATTTAACATCCATTTGAAACACTTTGAAATTTTTGTAAACTAAAAAAGCTAGAAACATCCTTATGGATTCTAGTCTAGCTACAGGTGCAAATGTCTTATCAAAATCAATACCCTAAACTTGAGAGTACCTTTTGCAAACAAGTCTTGCTTTGTTTCTGATTACATTACCTTTTTCATCAAGTCTATTTCTAAAGACCCATTTTGGTCCAATAACATTCTTGTCTTTGGATCTAGGAACAAGTTCCCATGTCTTGCTCCTCTCAATCTAATTTAATTCCTCCTCCATAGCTTTAACCCAGCACTCATTTTTTCTAGCCTCTACATAGGTCTTTGGTTCAATTTTAGAAATCAAACAAGCATGTACTTGATCACTTGTGTTAGCAAGCTTCTTCCTTGTTTCCACACCAACACTTTTGTCCCCAATAATCAACTCATGAGGATGATCTCTTTGTGGAGCTTTTGAATGAGCTTTTGAAGGAGTTTTAGCTATAGAGTCCATAGGCCTTTTAGTAGAATTTTATTCCACTAGATCTTCCACCTCTTCTTTTGGTATTTGAATTTCTTCTTCATTATCTTCTATCTATTGTTCACAAGACTATTCACAAGGCTGCAACCTTTCATCAATCTTAACATTAACACTTTCTACTATCTTTTTGAGTATTTTATTGAAACACTTATAGGCTTTACTATGTGTAGAATAGCCTAAGAAAATACCCTCATCACACCTAGACTCAAAGCTGCCCAAACTATCATCTTCTCTCTTGATAAAACATTCACTACCAAAGATTCTGAAATAATCAACATTTGCTAACTTACCATGCCCTAGTTCAAATGGAGTATATTTAGCATTTACTCTTAACTGCACCCTGTTTAGAATGTATACAACTATATAAATTGCTTCTTTCCAATAGGTGTTAGGTATATTTGTATCAAGAATAATTGTTCTTTCCATCTCCTTGACTGTCCTATTCTTTCTCTTAGTAACTCTGTTTTGTTGAGGTGTCTTAGGAGCTAAATATTGTATTTTAATGCCATGACTTTCACAGTAGTCCTCAAACTCCTTTGAAGTATACTCTCCACCCTTATCTAATCTTAGATATTTTATTTTCAAATTTTATTCTCTTTCAACCATCTTTCTAAAAACCTTGAATCTATTAAATGCTTCAGATTTATGCTTCGAAAATGTCACCCATGTCATTCTAGTGTAGTCATCAATAAAGAGCATAAAATATCTTTCACCATTTAAAGATTTTGTCCTTGTTGGACCACACAAATTAGAATGAACAAGCTGTAAAGGTTTAGTAGAAGAGTATTCTTTGTACTTAAAACTAATTCTTGTTTGCTTACCTAATTGGCATCCCTTTCAAGTACTGCTCTTCGGCTTGGAGATGAGTGGCATCTTTCTCACATTCTAATTTTTACTAACCTTGACAATATTTTCAAATTTTACATGTCCAAACCTTCTATGCCATAGCCAGCTTTCTTCAACTTGACCCATGAAGCAAATGCGTCCATGTTTATCTTTGTTTGCACCCTCTTGAAGATTATAAATATTTCCTTTATTCTCAGCCCTGCTGCAATTGTTCTTCCTAATTTTTTCTTTATAACACAACCTTGAGCACTAAAAATAACTTCAAATCCATTTTCACAAATTTGACTTAAACTCAAAAGGTTATGTTTTAAGCCTTCTACATAGTATACATCATGCAATGGTGTATCATCATCTAAATATATAGTACCTTTACCTCTTATTTGAATGCAAAAATCATCTCCAAACTTGACTGATCCACCATCATAGTTTTCAAATTTGATGAATTTTCTCTTATCACTTGTCATGTGATGAAAGGACCCACTATATACAACCCTTAGATCTTTTTTCTTGGCATGTAGGGCAGTTTGAACAGTCATAGCTTCAATATTTTTAATAGTCATTTTTGGTCTCCAAACTAATTTCACCTTGTGAGCATTAAAATGTGCACTAACTCTCTTTTGTTGCACCTCCAAGTTAGGTCTACAAAACTTAGCTATGTGACCAAAATTTCCACAATTAAAGCATCTCAACATGTTTAAGAACTCAAAAGACTTCTACTTGTAAAACCTGATCTTCTTTTAGACACAATCTTACATTCACTAGCTTTATGCCCATATTGGTTACAACCAAAGCAATAACAAGAGAAGTGCAAATTATACCTGAATGATGTATTCCTTTTGTTGTTAAATGGTCTCATAGATATTTTTATTGTGACATTAGTACCACCATCAACATGTTGAAGATCATTGGAGTGTGAGCATTCACCTTCTGCAAACCCTAAGCCAGTTTTGTTCTTATATCCTTTTTGCTTATCCAAGAGATTTACCAACTTGTCACTATTGCCACACATATCCAATCTTTTCTTCAAAGCCACAAATTCTGCTTCTAGAGTACAAAACTCCTTTTCCTTTGTATCTAGCTCCATTTTAGCAACTTCAACAATTCTCTTGTTCTCTTCAAGCTGAAGTTTTAAATCTGCAGCTAATTTTTCTGATTTATTGACCTTGTTGATCAGTTTTTCATTCTGATTTCTTTGCTCCATTGCCTCCTTTTTTATTTTTTTTATTTCACCAAGTGCACATCTCAAATCTCCCTCAAAATCAATCTCTTCTTCATCATTATCAGATTGTTCTTCACTCTTTTCATTCTATTTTTCACCTAGATCATCAATAGCAATGAACAAAGTTTCTTCTTCTTCAATGGAATCTTTTGAACAACTGTCCATTACATCAACATCCTTGATAAACAAATTTTTCTTCTTTTTGAAATTTTTTTTTCTTTTAGGGTTAAACTCCTTCTTTCCTTACTTTCGAGTATTCTCTTCACCACTTTCAAGATCTTTATATGGACATTTAGCAGCAAAATGTCCAATTTTACCACAACCAAAACATTTAAATGGAAGCTTCCCCTTCTACTTCCCTGATCCTTTTTTTAGTTTGCTTACAAAGGTAGACTCTTTATCATTTAATTCTTCTAAATAAAAATTTTCTTCTTTATCCTTCTTTACTGATTTAAAAGCAACCTCTTTGCTTGTGGAGTCTTCATTATAAATTCTCATTTCATATGTTGTGAATGTGCCATGAAGTTCATCTAAGGTGAGCTTGTTTACATCCCCTTCTTCAACATCAAATATTTTAGAATTATACTTGGTTTTAAGTGACATTAACACTTTTTTGACAACTTTTTTCTCCTCCAAAATCTCTCCAAGGCTCCAAATAGCATTGACTATTTATTGAAACCTTAAAAGGTAATCATCAATCTTCTCATCTTCATTCATTCTTAACCCTTAAAATTTAGCTCTAAAGTTTATTAGCTTGGCTTCCTTGACCTTATTATCACCCTGATAGATACTAGTTAACCTATCCCACACAACTTTTGCTAATTTACAGTGCATAACCTTAGCAAGAATATCATTTGTCAATCCACAACAAATAGCATTTTTTGCTTTAGCATTACATTAATAAGCCCTTTTCTCATCTAAAGTAGTAGGTGTTGTAGTTTGCAGTGTATTCAGTTTCAACTACTGCCCAAACATCATAACCTTGAGAAGATAAGTAATTTTCCATTCTAAACTTCCAAAAGGAAAAACCCAAACCATCAAATAAAGGTTCTTTAGAAGTAGAACAACCTTCTTGGTTAGCCATAATGAGTACTCCACCATAATCTTCCAAGATGTTTAAACTTATGCAAAGGAACTTGTGGCTCTGATACCACTTGTTGGAGTATAGGACCACTGAGAGGGGAGGGGTGAATCAGTGGTCGGATACAATTAATCTCAAAATTTAGCACTCTTATTCACACAAAAACTTCAGATATGTATTTCATGAAAAACACAAATAGTTGCATATTATAACATCATGTGTGAATTAAGAATACTAAATTAAGCATAAAGAAACATATCATCAAGAGACTGAACAAAATAATTACTCTGTTGATGTCCTAACACAAACTTCATTATCAAACCTTATATCAAAGCTTGCTCAAAAAACTTTCTCTATCATATCAACCACCTATCAAACCTTATATCAAAGCTTGTTGTTCTTGATCATTTCATTATTTTTACATTCCATCAATTCTCTGTCAAAGAAACACTTATACAAAAGATTGCAGTTGAATACTCTTCATTGTAAAAACTTGCATCAAATCATTAAGACTCCAAATATAGAAGCTTTTATCCACAAACTAAAAAATCTACTTTCTTCGACATCACATCCTCAAAACCACTCCATGCAAAAAAAAAAAAAACTTTCATTTGATTTGGTGCCAATCACAAAATCCATACCTAACTCTTTGCATTCCAAAATAGAAACAAAGCTGCAAAGATAAGTCTAACATTCTACCTCTTGTCAAATTCAAATGTTGGAGAGTAACTGTTGTGAAGTTCAAATGTGAATCATTGATCATCATTTACCTCCAACATCAACTTTTAATGAGAGCCATTGATCACTATTTAAACATATTAAGCAAAAAATTTAACTTGCCTGATAGGTTTCTTTATAAAAGGGGTCGGTTGAATAATGAGCTTAAACCTTCAATTGATTATTTAAGTGACTTTTAACCTTTAAATACAATTCACCATTGAAATAAAATAAAAGTGCATTTGAAACCCATGTAAAATGACATAAACATAGGAACCTTAGGGTTTTAGATTTAGGTTTTGGATTATAAAGTATAAAGACCACATCAAATCCTCACCAATATACAAGTTTCAAAAATAGATGAGAAGCAGTAGAAGCAATATCTTGATGCTTTTATACTTTTTGAACCTTTGAAGATTTGATGATTTGAAAATATTCTTTGAAGCTTTTATGCTCTCAAACCTTGATGCTTTGAATCTCTTTGAAGTACCTTGAAGCTTTGATACCTTAAAGTATTGATACCTTGATTTTTTGATGTTCTGAAACTAAGCCAATGGAAAACCAACAGTGAAAATTCCCCATACAACAAACTTTGACATCAATGACAAGTCAATGCCAATGCAACACTAGTGACATATATAAGCACTCTCAAGGAGACGTGGATCTTATTATAACCTGGGTGATCTATTCATTGATTCTCTTATGCAATACATGTTGAATTCAGACATAAGCGCTTCCTAAATGCTTTTGAAATATCTCTAAGAAATCGGGTTGTGAGGGTTTGAGGAGATGTCTAGCTGCTTGGAAGGTGATTGAAGGGCTTAAGGTGGGATGTGAGTCATCCTATTGCCATGGAGTGATCTCTGCTACACTCAGATAACATCTTACTAGTCATTGCAACCTTCCTCCATCTTTGACACGAGATTCTCAGTATTGAAGACTATTAATGCATCATATGTTAGGAGTGGCATTTGTAACAGACTTGATACTAGCTACTATTTCATTACATTTGAGCGATTCTGGAGTGAGCTTGAGCACTTTCAGACCTAGGCATATGCATTTCTAGATTTGAGATTAGTTTCTTATTATGTCTTTTAGCTTGTTTCACTCCCAGATATCATCACTGTATACCTTTTGTCATGTCTACTGTTCAAAGGTCTAAATAAGAAATTTTTTGAGACATATTATTGACACAGTCTTGAGCTTGTCATCTTTGATAGTTGATGTTCTTATTTGAGCAATAAAATCTGCATGTATGACTATTAACAAGATTTTCCAAAGTATAATATATTTTTTTGCTACTCTTTAAGCTACTGATAATAGTCAGTCATTGAGAGGTTGTAATTCTTCTTTACTGTAGTATAATTCTGGGTGTAGCTATTGTTATTTCAGCTCTATATAAGTGCTTGTAAGATCTGAAATATATTTATGTTCATCCATATTTTTCTCAATCAATATAAGGAGAATGTTATGTTGAGATAGATTTTTAGAATTGTCTATTCATGCCAATTGATGTCATTCCTATATGCATTATGGTAAGATTAATTTGATAAAATGGAACATTTATCAAATTGATGAATAGAGCAAAAACTTCATCCATATTGGAAGGGTACTTTAAACACCCCTTTACCAATCTCCACGTCCTCCAAAAAGACCACAACCCAACTTAGAATATGTATGATTACCAGTGCTGAGGGTTTACATGTGCATAGGATCCAAAGACTTGACACCTATCATAGAAACAATAGTAAATAACCTCAGAGTTTACAAATATGATGCATCCCAATGAGAGAGAAAACTTTCCAAACTAAATAACAAATCTCCACCATAGACAATAGAAATGTATAATGCCTTTCTCCAATTTTGTCTCCGCAGGAGACTCAAAAAATTGCAAATATCACCCCAAGTAGAAGACCTGCATGATCTCCATGAACTAGCTAGTGTGGAATTGTTTCAAGAGCGAAACCAGATTCCCTAGGGTTTTCTCTTCCATAATACCAAGAACTTCAAGAGCTCTCCAAAAGTGAAAGCGAGAAATCAATCAAGTATAATAGAAATGAGCTTTGAAAACCTCTTTTATATCTTGCACTTTAATTTCCCACTCAAAATATAATAAAGCGACTTTATTAAGTTACTTTTAATATTTCCTCAAAAGTCACTACACATTTAATTAATTATTTAACATTACCCTTTTAAATGAACTTTTCCTACCAAGTAATATTAAATAATTAAATTAATTAATTCCATTTTCCCAACTTTAGCCTATGGGAATTAAATAGGCTAAAATGTCCTCTTGGGTGATCATTGAGAAGGGGACATTATAGTCCTCCTTGAGATCGCTTGCCCTTAAGCAATTGTAAATTGGGATGTTGCAATATCTATTCTCCCTCCAAAGTTGCATTCTTTGCTGGCAAGTCTCTTTCATCTGATCAAATACTCCTTAATCACCCTGTTCCTCAATCTCCTCTCCCGAGTATCTACAATCTCCTTAGGAACCAAAACCAAATGACCCTCCTCATCCAATGGAGGCAACTCAACTGATAAAGTAACTTTCTGCCCTAATCTTGAGGCATGAAACATGAAAGACATTGTGAATTTTACTATTCTCGAGAAAATATAGCTCATAGGCTACTTCCCCCACTCATCTGGTAATCTTGTAAGGTCCATAAAGCTGTGGCTTCAATTTCTCTACACCACTTCTCTTTAGTGAAGACTACCTATAGGGCTACAATTATAGGAAAACCAAATCTTCCACCTCAAAATTGCGCTCCACCATGTGCTTGTTTGCATAGGTCTTCTACTAATTTTGTGCCACCTATAAGCTTTCCTTAAGAGCCTTGAGAATATCTTGGCTCTCTTGAATCTAATCCTTGGCTTTGGGAGCCCTACTATCCCCCAAATTTAGAAATGATGGTGCATCATATCCATATAATGCACAAAAGGGTGTCATTGTGATGTCCCCATTTTTAGCCCTATGCTTTCTAGTGACTGTTAGCCTATTTCTAGAGGTTCATAGGCTAGTTAGAGGAAAAATTAGGGTTTCCTATTTTCTAGGAGGTTTCCTTTAGAGTTTTCAGGGGTTACATGCAGGAGTTTGGTAGTTTGTCTTCTGGGTCTTTCTAGGTTTTAAGAGAGCTTTAGAGGGGTGCGACGTGCATTTCAATTAGAGGATATTTTTGGACTTACTATTTTTAGTAAGTTACGATGGTTGCTTGGTTTGTGCTCAAACAAATTTTTGAGTTACTTTCTATTTTTAATAGTATGTTATTTTTAGTAAGTTTTATTTTTGGTAGTGTAGTTTAGTAGCAGTGTAACATTTAGTTTCTATTTCTGGCAGGGTAATATATGCAGAGGCGTCTCTAGCTTTCTTGGAGTCATAGTTGGAAAGTTGACAACTTAAGTTATATATATTATTTGATATTTCTAATGCACTTTTTGGTCCTCATGCCTAGGCTCATTGACTTAAGTTGTTCTTAAAAGGTCACGGTCTTTCATGTGGTCATTGAAAATGGAGTAATATTTGCATTTTTATAAAGTTTATTGTTGCAAATGAAGTTGGATGCCTAGGTTGAAGGAGTAAAGTGATTTTTATTAAATATAATATTACTCCAAATGTAGCATCCCTTTTTGGAGGGAAAATGAATTTCAAACTTATGGCTTTGGAAATCTATATATACAGTGCTTTGACTCTTCATTTGGTATCCATTATCTTTTCATAACGAAGTACTGCTGAATTTTATTCACTCTTGCTTTGAGGTTGAGATGCCTCCTAGTTTCTTCATCAGTTTCAAGTTTGAAAGACAACTCCTAGCTGATCAGTGATTGCTTCTTCATTCAAAGGTTGCAGATTGAGGTTCAATGGTGGTGGCTACATTGGTGTTTTCAGTTTGGTGTGGCTTTGATGTCTTTTAGAAACATTTTTGGAGTGTTCTATTGCTGCTTGGAGTTTTGGAGAGTGTTTCTTAGTCTACTCTAGACCCATGTTCATGCTCGTACCATTCTAAAGACTTGACAAAAATTTGCGAGTATTGGCTCATTTGGTTCCTTCCATCGAGGCACCCCTTTGCCTAGAATATTGGATTTTTAGAAGGAGATATTGATTTTTTCTGCTAGTCACCCTTCCTAGGGTACCATGCTTACTTGGCATTGTTTCCTCAATTTTTCGTGTCAATCGTTTGCAAGAATTTTGGTGGTGGCTTGCTATTGGTAGTTGGACACCTAGCTTCTTTGCTTCATTTTCCATTGATTTGAGGTCATTTAGAACCCGGTTGAGAAGTTACGAGCGTTTGAAGGTTGTTGGTTGATTTTTGTGCATGCTACAATTTTATATCAGACTACAACTTCATATCAGACCTGGTAATTTTAGTATTTTGTCACAATATCATGATTCCTATTCATTGTAATGTCATTGAGATTTTTTCCTAACACTTGGGCTTCATTTTGGTTTGGTTCTCTCTTATTATACTGAATCTAACACCATATTTTAATGTTGTTTCAGTAGTATTGATCAACTCTTTCATTTCAGTACTTGTGTTTTCATTCTCACTAAAAAATGGAAGAAGATGGCTTGCCATCTGGTTGCTTTCTTATTTTGTTACTCGTTGAAAAGTGGAAGTGGTTGGCTTTCCACCTAAGCATTTTATATTTCATTTACTTTTCCTATAGCCCATTGAAAAGTGCAAGAGGTTGGCTTGCCTCCTAAGAATTTACATTTCTTCTATTGGATGGCTTGCCGCCAATAGCATTGTACTCCCAACTTTTTAGTTTATTGCTAATAGATCCCTTTACACTTTATTCTCTCACCTTGCCCACTTCGGGATCTGGGTGATAAGAAAGTGAAGGGTTACATTCCAGTTTGCTTATCTTTCATTGGGCTAATGCTAATGGGTGAAGTTAATGTGAAAAAAATCAAGAAAACTAAGGGGGGTATTTCAATGGTATTATAGCCACTACTGTATTTAGCTCCATTTTCCGACGAACGTTTGTTGAAATTTTGACAAATTGTTGGAACACTGATGAACCACTGCAATAATTTTCATCGGAACATTTTTGTCGCTTTTTTGACAAACCTTGAAACATCGAACTCACGACGTGACTTCGTCGGTAGTCGCCACGGTAAAGGTGATCGGGTGTTCGTCGAACTTCTGACAAACCATGTGTCGATCTAACGACCAACATTAGCTAGAAAAAAAAGCAGGAAAAATCAGCCAAAACGTCGGAACACCACCAAAAAATTGTTGAAATAGCGATGAAAGGGGCATGTCATAACGTCAGAAATTTCGTCAGAGGTACAACAATTTCGTAGGTCTTTTTTGAGGTTTCGTCGGACGTGTTCGTCAAAATTTTGACGAAACTGTACAATTTTTTATTTTTTTTTAAAGTATTCCATTTTCAAACATTCTAGTCTAGAAAAATGTAATTGGCTAGTGTAAAGCCAAATTTGACAACCTTTGCCAACATCCTCCTTGCCTCTGCCAAAAGGGGAGCTTTGTAATAGGGTATGGACATCCATCAAAACATAAAGGATAGAGGATTTTCATCAGTTGTAGTTGCAACTGCCCTATTAGACATGTATGCAAAATGTCGAAGCATAGACAAGGCACGTGAACTATTTGACAGAATGCCTCAAAGAAATGCCGTCTCATGGACTGCAATGATTGCAGGATATGCACAAAATATATTTGTTCAAAAGCTTTAGAAATTTTAAAGCAAATGTAATTGGCTGGTGTAAAGCCAAATTCAACAACCTTTGTGAGCATCCTCCCTTCCTGTGCCAAAAGGGGAGCTTTGGAACAGGGTATGGACATCCATCATAACATAATGGAAGGGGAGTTTTGTCAAATATTATAGTTGGAAATTCTCTAGTGGTAGATTTTGCTAGATGTTGCTCCTTTGGCTATCTATGGTGTTGTTTTCAGAAACTACTGTGTGTATGATTGAGAAACAGTGTTCTATAGAAGGGAAAACAACTAGAATCTCATGAAGAGTGGAATAAGCTTCATTTTAATGCTTATAGAGGTAAGAAAGAGAAGTGTAGTGAGGTCCTAAATCTTCATGAGAATATGTTAAGTTGAAACAAAAGAATCATCCTCCTCAAAAAAACTAATGTTGATCAAGTTACTCCATGGTCAAACACTTTATCATCTCATCACATGGATAACTAGAGACAAAGATGTTCTAGATTCTATCTAATATTTTCCTTGTGGTACAAGGCAAGATGGCAGTTGTGCAATCAATTGAGGGATTCATCCTCTTTCGTGCATTGACTGTCTATAGCTTTTGAGGATGAAGTCCTCTATTTTGGGGATTTGTGATCTATAAAAGGATTCATTTTTTTTCTCCATGGCATGTTCAAAGAGATATTTGAATAGGAGATAGGCTCCTGGACACTAAAGTGTGCATTAGATGATATAGGACATCGATGTGCAAGCTTTGGCAAAAGAGAAGCTTCAAAAAAGGATTTATTTTGGTCTTTGTGGTGATTTCATTGGTTGCAATAGGTAATGGAAGTGAATTCACTACAACAATTTGAAAAATATCATGGTAAAAAAAATCACAAGCTTATAAAAAGTTGTTAATTTGCTTTGTGTGAGATTGGTGTTACATGTCATCTTGATTTTGGATGATTATTCATTTGATGGTTTTATTCAATCTTTTCAACTTCCTAAAGCACATTAATGATTTATATGGTCATTATAAGCTTGAATTTCCCATGAAAGGAGAGCATTTTGAAGGAATTTAGAGTGGCAATTTGCAAGCTTCCTAGGTTCCTAGTGATGGTTCAAGTTTTTTAGCAGGGCTGTGGGGTTTTGAGAAATTTGAGAGGTCATAGAGGATAGACTATAGTTGGTTTGTATTGTCAATGCACGCCTTAGAGGCTTAGAACAATTTCAAGTGCCATTTGAAGGATTCTAAGTGATTAAGTGCTCACATTTGCTAGAGTTTTTACCTACAAGTGGGTTTCTCTAGAATATATTGGTGTTGCTCTTTGATGGCATCGTTTCTCTCTGTTTTCCTACATCTCCTTTTTTCTTCTTTCTAAAATAAAATCAATCTTATGGTTCTCTCAAGTTAAAGTTTGTTTGTTGATGACTATCATATGGAATATCCATTGTACTTTATAGATCACAAAAATTCTTAAATTATCCTGGAATACTTTTCCAATCTCAATATCTTATTTCTTTCCAATCTATCGCCATAGACTTTATTAGTGGACTACCCATAATTAATTCTTTAAGAATGATTTATTTTTGTTGTTGTATGTCATCTTTCTAAGATGTCTATTTTATTCCATGAAACAAAACTATTGATGCGTCTAAAACTATGTTTCTTTTCCAGCATATATGATGTTACTTTGGCTTAAAAATCATAATTGTTTCTAATGTGTCTCCTAATTTCGTTCAATTTTGGAAAACTTTGTAGAAGCCTTTAGGCTATTAGCTGAGATTTTTTATATCCTTTCATTGGAAAACTAATGGTCAAATTGAAGTAGTTAATCTCTTCCTGTTTCATCCTCTTCTCATCTATCATCAATTAAATAAGCATTGGGACACATATCTCCATACATTCAAACTACCTAGATTAGAGCTATCCATGTATCTATAGGACATTCTCCATTTGAGGTTTGCTATGTGTATGAACACCTTGCTCTCTATGAGATTCTAGTAGGGTTCATCTCATGAACAAATGGACCAAGATAAGACACTTTTTCCATTTGAGGTCTGCTATGGGTATGAACACCTTACTCCCTATGAGATTCTAGTAGCTCTTCTAATAGGTTTATCTCATGAATAAATGGAGCAAGATAAGACACATTATCCAGTTGAGGTCTGCCATGGGTATGAACACCTTGTGTCCTATGACATTTTAGTAGGTCTTCCCATAGGTTCATCTCATCAACAAATGGAGGAAGACAAAGACAACATCTACCAATTTATTAACTAATCAGACAAATTTTCTACCTTTGTTTGTACTTTAGAAATGATAAATTTTTCAAAAAAATAAATGATCTACATACCTATAATCTCACAATGCTACTTATTTGTTCACGGTCCAAAGATTGGAAGACAATATACTCATCAATATGATTTATGAACTCAGGTCGGAAGGTGGCCTGTGTTGCTTCAATATAAAATAAGAATCCAAAATCTTGATTACCCTTGTTGAACCACTTAACTTTAGCACTTTCATCTGTACATTTTTTTTCTACCCCCATTGTAACTCTATATAACCTCTTGTTCTTTAGTATTAGTTGAACCTTAGTTTTCCATTGATGGCAGTTAAATGGAATTAGAAGAGGAACTAGAACATTTGAATCCATGCTTGTTGATTGTTGCAATGAATTTAGAAGTGCAAAAAAGAAAAGATAGGAGGAAGAAGTACACACAACACAAGGCTATCCACAAGATAGTCAACTGTCCTGTTGTAGCCAACCAATTAGGCCTCTTGGAGCAGCGTTGTTTTGGTCCATTGCTCTTTTTCTATTCACTATCATGAAGGAAGGTTTTGAGGCCTTGTAGGGGCATATAATACCTGTCTAAGTTTCAGTGGTTTGGGCCTAGTATAGGCTTGTATGTGGATTTTATTTTGACTATCCTACCGGGTAGGGCTACAAGGGTTAAAAGGGTAAAGAGGCCTAAAGGTTAGAGCGATGAGAAAATGGAGTTTCCTAAGTGAAAATTAGGGTGTTAAGTTTTGGTTTGGTCCTATTTGACATGATCTAAGTGGTTACAAACCCTCTTGGTTGTGAGAGTACAAGAACCCTAGGTGAGTTGGGTCTTTTCCTTGAAGGAATAGTGGATTGGAAAGGTCCACTTAAAGAGTATTTGAGAGAGTTGTGCTAAGTTGGTGGTTTGATCATCTAGTTGATCATCTAAAGAAGCTTCCCCTGCTCACTCTCAATCACTTATTCCTACATAGTTCACTATCCTTGGTCTGTCAATCACTTAATGTATTCTTTCCATGTCACAAAACAAGAATCTTCTATCATGAACAAGGTTGTAGTATGAAGGCCTGTAGCATACTCTGGGATCTACTCATTTCCTATCAAATTTCCCCATAATAACCCTTGTTATTTTCATGATGGACATAAGCTAATGCATTATTCTTCAATTGTGACAAAACCTTTATGGAGTTACCCTCTCAAATGACACATGAATGCATAAATTTGAGAGGAAGACAGTAAGTTGAATGAATGTAAGTAGAGAAATTTTTGCATACCTGCAGATGGTACAAAATTTCATGGTTAAGTGGAAGCGTCCCATAAACAACAAGATCCAAATAGTCGTGTATCTATCTCAATCAAGCCTCTAAACCCTTCAAAGTTGTCTATTTTTTCACTAACCTGTTATGCATAAAAAGTCAAATTTTAGAGTTATGTCACCACTAAAAACAAAAGAAACAGAGCTTTGAAACCAAATCCACACACAACACAATGTGGTATTCATACAAAGCCATACAAACAAACTAAACTCAGAACATTGGAATGGAAACAACTTGAAATTATGATGTAGGGCATGGATTTAGTTTACTCAACTGGAGGCACATTTCACAATAATGGGTTCTTCATGTAAAACATTTGTACGAGGTTCAAATAGTAAAGAGATTGATGAAAGATAGAGGAATTAAAAAGATACTTGCATGTAGGTGGATTGAGCTTCTCTTTGTTTCGAGAATAGTTTAATATTCTCTACTTAACAGGGCCAACCACATGATGGTGGAAGCTCATTTGGCCCCTCCCCCCCCTCACATCACTCTCAATTCCCCATACTTGATCATATAACATTAATCATTCATTCATCCATTAATAACATATAGCATTCATTCATCCATCCATTAATAACATATAACATTCATTCGTTAACACATTCACATTAATTCATTCATCCATTAATAGCATATAACATTCATTCATTCAGTTGTTACATATTATCAAAAATATGGTTGTCATAATATGATTACAATTTTTTTTTTTTTCGTTTCTTTAATTTTGAAGCTAAAAAAAGCTGAAGTGGAGTATCATTTTCTAAATCATCTGTCCCCCCTTCAGTTGTTCTTCCCTCTGCTTGTGATCTTAATGTACGTCTAGTTGTGTACTAATCACGATGTGGAGGCCGCTTCAAGGGGGGGTCTGCTGCAATAACAAAGAAATTTTAAATTGATATGTTTTGTTATTATTGTTACAAGTATTTTATTAATTAAAAAAATATTAGAGTGGTGCTCTTTACCTGATGGGGCCACATCATGTTCCCGATCTTGTCGTATAGCCTCATGCTCAACATGTTGAACACCCTCTAAATCCTGATCTGGAGTTGAAACACGGAAGGTTACATTAATGAATACACCAATTGCAATTAAATATGTTTAAAAGAACATTAGAGTGGTCCTCTTTACCTGATGGGGACACAACATGTTCTTGAATTTCTCTAGCCTAATCATGCTCAACATGTTGATCATGCTCTACATGCTCTAAAGTTGAAACACGAAAGGTTACATTAATTAATACACCAATTGCAATTAAAGATGTTTAATTGTATCAATCCATACTGCGTTTTGTATAGCACATGAATACATCCAATACTGGGATGCACACCATGACCTTCATCTGTAGGTTGTGCTCCACCCTTACTAGGCTGCATTCCAATGTTAGGTGCAGTATTATCATTGTTTGTCTATTTAAAAAAAATAGGCACATAATTACTTTATGGTGGAAATTAATATTGAATAGATTTCACAAGTATTCAATTTTAAATAAACTTTATTGAGTTTATTTACCTGCGTGTCAGATGCAGTGGAAGATTGTGTTTGCCCAATCAAGACTCTTAAGCGTTCAACCACGAATTCATAGCCATGTTGGAAGACAATCTTCATTTCCTCTTCTGTGGGCACTCTATTGAATGCAGAGCCCTGCATTTTTGCATAAGATCATGAATTTTGCTTCTATGGTGTGATAAAACCAAAATTGTTTGCAATTTATTATTTGGATGCAATATTTCATTTATTGATACTTACAATTCTTGCGGTTAATTTCATATAACCACTAGAGCCAAGTTTGTGTTGCCAGTGTTTTTCTAGTCTTGCCTTTGTTTCCTTCGATGTGTCAGGAAGCCTATGAAAATTTTGAAATATGTTAGATTATGTAAAAATAAAGAGTAATTAGTGTATAATTACATTGTTGATAGTATCACATACCTTCCTTGGCCCAGTGGTGTCTTTCCTTTTTTCTTTTCAGCCTTCTCCTTTCCATCTGACACCAGGTCCTTCCACTCCCTCTCCAGAATCATGGGGGGATGCTCTTAATTTTTGTTCTTCTCTAAATGTGACCTATATTGGTCCCTCACATACTTTAGATATGTACCACCTTTCTTAAGGACCTTCGTTTGGTTGAATGTTTTATCACCAAACAACACAACTAAATGGTTAATGAGCTCATCCTTGAAATCTTTATTTTGGGCATTCCACCATGTACATATGGTGGGCCCAAAGAGCTCCAATGTTATATCACCTAGATGTTTATAAAAAACATCATTTCCTACAAAATGATCATGGGATCATTAGTGTAAAAAGAGTGATCAATAAGTAAATTTCAATTGGATTATATATAATAATAATTAAAACATTTTAAATTACCTGGGACCTTCTCTATCTTTATGGGAACGAAATCCTCAGTCACCACAAATGTGAATGGCAATGTTCTCGTACTAGTAATATAGGAAGATCCAGGAAATGCTGCTAAAACATCACCAACACTAGTGGCCTCTGCATCACCAGTACTACCCGATGCGTGCATGCTATGTGTTGCTGACATTTTAGTTGACAATATAGGCACGAATGATGGGGTCGGATGATCATGTGATGTATGTGCAGGAAGATCAGGATGGACACTTGTACCAACCCCTACTCCATGGGAAGCACTTGCAGTACCTTGATCATGGGCAGCAGCATCATGAGGATGCAAAAAATCCTATAAAAACAACACATATTTAGTTCATGACATAAAAGATTACAAATTATAAAACCATGAATGAACCTATGTTATAATTAAAGACTTCATGACAACTTACTTGCAAGTTTTGTACTCTCTCAGTCAATATTTTAACCCTCTCTCTTATCTCATCTGTTTGAGGCACTATGAATAACAATTGAAGGATTTCTTCATTGCATTTTTTTTGTGTCTTCCTTATCATATCGATAGGGTTTGTTGAATATGCGATGTCATCATCCAATAACAGTGACTGCACCTCGACCCTATGGATGCTCTCCTCTACTGCTAGTGCCTCTCCCCGATCAGTTGTCTGCAACAAGAATATTTAGAACATTATTGAAATTAACCCAATAAACTTATGAAAACAAAATAATAATAAAACATTTTGCTCGTATCTAATTTGTACAATTACAATGAGATAAACCTGTTGGGTAGAAGCGCCTAAAGATGCATTGTGATCTATGGTCTAGGCTGAATCCTCCCCCTAACGATCAATGTCCTGTTGTGACAAAAATTAAATATAAAAAAACATTACTAAAATGAAACCAATAGACTTACGAAAAAAACATAATAATAAAATGGTATATTGGAGTCATTAATTGGAGATTGGGTAAAATGGCATATAGTACATACCACCCCCATAATAACTGTGTTTGTATCTAAGTGATTCAAATTGTAATCGATTAGCAACTCTTCCCCTGCAATTATTGATTTTATCGCACATACGAATACATGGTTTCCCTCGTGCGCCTTGAATATGCAATTGGGTTGCTTATTTATTGACCCAAGTCATGTACTATTTATAAACCCTGCAATATTCCCTGATGCTTTTGGCCTTTCGTCAGTGTACATAGCCACTCCTTTATTTTTATCCTTATCTTTTAGTTGTATATAATTTGCTGACAGTGCATACCTACGCATACTTCATGTATATCAAACCAGCTGCATCCAATCTTTGTAACTGTAACAGGGTCTGACATACTCCATCAATTCAGTAACTTTCTCGTAACATACCTTTATGCCGTCCATGCAAAATAGGCCCAAACCATGTAATGATAATGGTACTATGTGATATATCCTCTTGTTGACACAAAAATCAGTGTTTATTGGAGGAAGTTCCCTGGGTACCCATTGTTTTCGTAGATGTTGTACCTCAAGGGCACCTCGATGTCGCCTATGCTCTCATCATCATAAGAAAATGACCCCCCTTCAGCAAGAAAAAATTCCATGCGTTTACGGAATTTTCTTCTAATATTTTGACCTCTAGTTGATCTCCCTCTTTTAGACCTACTACATGTCTCACTTTCCTCTTCTCTTCCTGAATTTCCCTCGCTCGAGGAAGACAGATCTAACAAATACCTATTTCATGGTACCTGCACTCATAAGGACGTTGGATGAAGTTCTTTCATGGTGATGTTATCCCAAGGTGACATTATGATTAATCTATCATTTCATCACTAGAATTTGACTGGTTATAAGGTAATCAAGTCTTGATATATTGCAAGTTATTGTTACTACCATCCAAATGTGTCCATCACAAATCAAATCAATATATGAAGGAGACTATCCCTTGCAATTAATGACTTTAAAATTTGTAACAAGTGTTAAATGTGAATATGGTCCACTAGTTACACAACCAAGGCCTCAAATGTATTGTGCAAAAGAATGGTTTTACCATACATAATATTTTGGTTTAAGTTGTCCTGAAAAAGATGAATTAGAACACTAATAGACATAATTTAGGTGCACGTGTGAGGTGGTTCAACTTTCCACTGATAAACTCCATATGTCTAAGTGTTTAATGGGGAGGGAGTGTGTACTAGGATTGGTTAAATCATCATAAGTTTATGCTTTGGCAATAAAAATTGTTTAAGTCATCTTAAATCTTCCTATGTCTAATTGCTTGGAGACTTTTGGTATGTTTTAAGGTAGGATGAGTGGTTGCATCAATGTTATAGTTCTTTATGACAAGGTTTGAACATCTTCAAATAGTGAAAGTTAGTGCTTATAGTCATTTGAAACAACAACATTTTGATTCTTCAAAGGCTTGTAGTAGGTTTTGAGTCTTGGTGATAAGTTTCAATGTAATCACAAGGTCTCCATCCTCACTTTGTAAGCTTAGTGCACCTTGGAAAATTAAAGAATCAAAATTCCATGATGCAACCAGGTGCTTTAAGGGAGTTTCCTTGGTGTTTTGAAATAGTTTTGATGCCTTTTGACACCTCTTGAAGGCTCTTTGTATTTGGGCTTGTGGAAGTTGTATTAACTTGCCTTAACTAGGCAATTAGGTGTCTAAATGATGTTTTGTTAGTTCCCAACGTACAACCAATTCAAATTTCAGTTGTGGGATTTTGGGAAGGTTGGTTGAAGATAAAAATAATCCTCTCTTGGTTGAGGCATGTGGGTTGATGAATCATTTTGAAGTTCTAATGCAAAATCTTGTTGTTTTCTAGAAAATCTGTGTGTAAATTTCTTGTTCTATTACACAGTACGACCTCTGTACATACTGCACGGGTAAATTCATGTTATGGTTGGATAGAGGGAAGACCTAGATTTCTTTTGGAGGTGATTTGACAAGTTTTCATTGAGTATAAAAGAAGATATTGCCATTTTAGTAGGAATTGGTTTGAAAACCCTCAAAACTAGGGTTTTGATTGAAGAATGGCTCTTTCTTCCATCTCCATGTTGTAATAATACTAATTATTGGTGGGATGGAAGATATTTGTGTATATTTTCATATTTTTAGGGTTCTGGAGAATGGATTGCTGTGTGGAGGAAGTTTTGCAATGTTCTAGGCCTGACATCCTCATGTGACAAGCCTAGATTGTGAAGCAAAAAGCTGATTTTTTCTTGTTTAGGGTGATTTTAACTGTGAAGGAACTTAGGAGTGATATACATGGGTGTAACTAGCCTGTAAGAACCTGTTTCAAGGCTTTGGGGTGAAGGGGAGAGCCTAGATAGTCAACTGTCCTATTGTAGCCTGCCAATTAGGCCTCTTGGAGCAACGTTGTTTTGGTCCATTTCTCTTTTACTGTCCACTGTCAAGAAAAAAGGTTTTGAGAATTTGTAGGGGCATATATTAATTGTCTAATTTTAGTGGTTTGGGCTTGATAGAAGCTTATATGTGTATTTTATTTTGACTGTCCTACCGAGCAGGGCTACAAGCCTTTTAGTGGTAAAAAGGCCTAGTGGTTAGAAAATGTAGTTTCCTAAGTGCAAACTTGAGTTTCATGGTTTGGTTTAGTCCTATTTGACATGATCCAAGTGGATACAATCCCTCTTGATTGTTTGAGTACAAGAACCCTAGTTGGAGGGGTCTTTTCCTTGAAGGAATAGTGGATTGGAAAGGTCCACTTAAAGAGTATTTGAGAGAGTTGTGCTAAGTTGGTGGTAAAGAGGCCTAGTGGTTAGAGCGATGAGAAAATGAAATTTACTAAGTGAAAACTTGAGTGTTATGGTTTGGTTTAGTCCTATTTGAAATTATCCAAGTGGATACAAAACCTCTTGATTGTTTGAGTACAACAACCCTAGTTGGGGGGGTCTTTTCCTTGAAGGAATAGTGGATTGGAAAGGTCCACTTAAAGAGTATTTGAGAGAGTTGTGCAAAGTTTGTGGTTTGATCATCTAGTTGATCATCTAAAGAAGCTTCCCCTGCTCACTAGTTCCTCTGGAAATTGATATTGATTAGTTGTTGTCGTCCTTTTTTAATAGAGGATTTTATATCATTCCAAAACTCGCTTTATTATTGAATATGGGAACACGAGTTTATGTTGATATATTTTTCATTGAAAGCTAAATATTGAGAGGTACCTATTCCGCCAAAATCATTTGAGTCACGATCCCATCCTCATCCCTTATATCATATCTTTGGAAGTGTAAACCTTGATAAATGAACAACTTTGGAAGTTTTGACAAGGATGAAGACTATGAATGAAAAGGCATGTACAAGAAGCTATGAAGGTGGTTCAAATTTCCTTTAAGATCCAAGGTTGAAAAGCAAGAATAGTGACAAATGCATTAGGTGGCAGATCTGAAGATTAAAGAGTAGTCTTCTATAATAGGATCAAGTAGAAAAAAAACCATTTAGAGCATTTGTTTAAATCCTCATTAGGGTTCAAATGGAAATTTGATGTTCACTGCCTTGTCTATGTTTCTTTCTATAGAATGATACATAAAGATTTATTAACTTTCTTCTTCAAAAATCATGGTATGCAATCAAGAGTTTTAAAAGAAAGAGTTTTAGAATATTTGAAATTTTGTTTTTAGGTCCATCTTTGAACCCTTGATTCTACCCTATGCAATGCTTTAGCCAATTATATGTTAAGGTGGTTAGAATTTTAAAATATCTCTACTTAGATGTGAACTTTTATCCCTCAAGTCCTCAAATCTCTGGGTAATGTGTTGCAAGTGGAAGAAACAAGGTCTACTCTTCCCCATATTAACTCTAAGGTTTTTATATCTCTCAAATCTGATGAGTGTATTCTACATATTTTGTGCTTTCAATTGAGTGATAATAAAACTAAACATGATATTGAAGTTTTGAGAGGTTTGAATGCTTGTTTTCTATGTAAAATGGATGGTCATCAAAGAAGGCATGGCCCAAAAATTCTTAAGAATATTAATAGACTTGTAGCTATTAGAATTTCATCCTTGATTGTGTAGGAAATAATAAAATAGACAATAGAAAAATTTATGAGAATGAATTTGATACTTTAGATGAAATTATTGACAAATTGGAGGACTCTCAATCTAGTGAGGCATATGTTGGTATCCTTGAATATATGCCTTTTGTCAATGATGAGCTTGCTCTTCTTGTTTTTTTTCAAGGATAATTCTAGGTAATAAAAAAATGCCCAAGCTCTACAAAACATTGAGTCTATGATTTCCAAAGACCTTTCCCATACACTTTTCATGAGTAAATCTAAGAGTAAAGATTCAATTTTATTAATTATCTATTCCAAGATGAAGCTACCGTCTAGGGGGATTTTGTCCCTAGGCAAAGTGTTGATGTGGATGGATGAAAAAGAGAAAGCAAACCGACTCATGTGTTAATAATCACAAGAGTGGAAAAAATAACCCAAATATTTTGATAGGTTGTACTATAAATGAAAATAGGATGCACCAATTGGAATGTTAGAGTTTGTAATCTTCTGGAAAGAATGCATTTTAAGATTCTCTTACAATAATAGGCTTAAAATGGATTGCTTTCTCTTTCAAGAAACTAAAGCTATGAGATTTGAGCTAGAATGTACTCTTAAATTTGTTTGGAGAGAGTTTAAATTTTTTCACTAATCATATTTGGGGAAAGGTGGTGCAACTATTCTAGCTGGGCTAGTATGGGCTCCCATTATTAGTGATTCTATGTGTTCTCCTTGCAATAGGGTAGCTTGTGTGATTGTGAAAAAGGATGATGTCTAGTTTGGGGCCCAAATGTCGTAGCATAGACAAGGCGGTGAACTGTTATTCTCACTTGCAAACAACAAACATGCATTCCAACTTGTGATTCTCACAAGCAAACAATAGAGTCACAAATAATGGAGTTGAAAAGTGATTGAAAGCACTGAGTTATGGTTTGTCCCATCGGCATTGAAGAAAAATATACAAAATACAATCACAAAGAGTAATATTCACAAACCAAACCAAATCAAAAACCCTATAGCACTCTGATTCATAAATTTTAGATGAAACATACAGACGATTTTGGTGACAAACGAGATGCAGAGACCTTCACGGCAAAACAAATCACAAAAATTCCAAAATTTGCAACCAGGCAAGCTCGATCCATGGCTTCCTGTAACCTTTCCTCCACTGGCGCGTGAGTCACTTCTCCAATTTGACGAGCTAGGTTTTTAGATTATGTCAATTAAAATGAAAATTGTGGCGCCATGTATAATTATTATAATATATACTATTATAATATTAATATAATATTAATATAATATTAATATAACATTAATATATTATAATATTAATATAATATTAATATATTATAATAGTAATATAATATTAAAATAATATTAATATATTATAATATTAATATAATATTATAATAATTATAATATAATTAATATAATTATCTCTCTATATCTCCCACTATC